>NW_006500337.1:1736569-1756405 GCF_000471905.2 Amborella trichopoda | reverse complement strand
AAACTTTATTCTGACCGATTCACCCGATTCCGATCCGGATCGCTGATTCGCCGATCCGTATCGCCGATTCGCCGATCCGGATCGGTTTTTGGAAAGCCCGATCCGGGTCACTGATCCGGTTTTTAAACCATTGGTGTGAACTAAGTTCTAAATAATGAATAGTTACCCCATAACCATCATTAGGTCATGGGACATCCTAAAGACCTCTTGCACCAGTCACTCAATAACAACGCCCCCTGTAATTTCAATCTCCTTAAAGTCAAGAATCCTCCCTTTCGTTGAATCCTCCGCACCACAACCCAATCAATAAAAAATCCATTCCATGATCTTTTAAAATTTAAATATGCATATACAGGATGCATCATAAATAAGGGCCGTAATCTGCTTACGCAGGTCCCAGTAGGGATGAGCTGGAAACAGTCATAATAACCTGCTTACGTGGGTTCCAGGAGGGATGAGCTATAAACGGTCTTAACCTTTGGCTTTTTATTCATAAATTGGCCGCTTTCAGGACTCGAACCTGCACTCTTAGGCTGGCTACCCAAGTTTTTTACCCTCACACCAACCTTTGGCTCTTGGGCTAGCTACTGAAAAATGTTTGTGCCAGAAGTAATAAAACCTTAGAAAGCAAAGCAGTTCCCAACATGGTTGCAATTCAATTTTAATATATATGATGTATGTCTCATTTTCAGTTATAAATTAGGAAACTAGGCTAAAGAGTACATCTAGTAATATGGAATATGGTGATGTAGACAATAGGAAAACCTACTAAATTCTTGGGATACTGCTATACTGTGGTCAGGAGGTCCGAAAATGATTTGAAACAACTTAATAAAACAGTCACTTAAATACATGGCATTTCAACCGTAAATAAATAAAATACAAAAATGAACTTCTTAGGAGAGATAAAAGGCAGTACTGTCATGTTGACAAACATTACCGAAAAAAACCCTAAAGATGGGAGTTTACCTTCTCCTTCATTAAGAGAAAACTCAAAGAGTGGCAGCAGATCTTCTTCAAGAGGAAAGTCACTTGACAGCCCAAACTCTATTGAGAACCTAAAAGAGAATATCCAAACAAAAATAAAATTAGGTAATGAATAAAGCATTAACAGTGAAAATTGCAATGAAGGATAAAATATAACTAGGAATGAAAATATGAGATTACCCAAACAGTATATTCGAGAAGAAACCCTAAAAATCTCTCTGAAATGCCTGGTTCTAAGAGCCATTGATCGAGTAAGTAGGTTCAGCTGTGGCTTTCGCGTAAATTTTCAGAGAGCTCTATAGTGGCCTCAATATATATTACAACGAAGATTTTTAAACCTTCAACATAAGTCTTAATACCCTAGGTCTCGTATATTGAACTAGGGTTTAGGGTTTAAGCAAAGAGAAGAATTTTGAACACTCTCTAAGGCCAGTTTGGATGTGCAATATATTCCCCACCAACCCCATTCTCCCTCGGGAAAGCTTTCTATGATAGAAGTTCTATCCTCCCCCACCTTTTAACTATTGATTTAAAATGGAGGGCTGAGATTCATTCACTCAAGCTGTCACAAAATGGGGACACGGGCTAAAAGGGAGGGCTGAGATTCATTCACTCATGCTGTCACAAAATGGGGACACAGGCTCAACCGGTAACCATTTAAAATAAGCCCGTAGTAGAGAGAGATTGGTTCTTTCTATTCAAAGCTTCCTGTGCAAATCCGTTATTAATGAAGCTCCGAGTTGTTCTTACATAACTCAACGTATTTCTCCACAAAAAAGTAAGAATGGTTCCCTCTGAGACTAATGAGAATGGTTTCTATACTTCCCCTATAGCATAGAAGATCTATGTTTTCCCTACCATCCAAACATCCAATTTTGATCAAGAGAGCTACTCACCGTTTGATCTTAGATCCGACGTCTCAAAGTATTTTATTTTTAATTTTTTTATACAAATTGTGTGAATATGAAATTTGGTACATGCCATCTTGTCATTGGGGCGCACCAATAAAAAAATATTTAAAATAATTTTTTAATAAAATATAATGACCAAAATACCCCTTGCAAATTTCAAGGGTATTTTGGTCATTTTATTTTATTAAAAATATTTTTTATATATTTCTCTCTAGTGCGAGTTTAATAGAGGATTGGATATCCAAAATTTGGTGTCAAAATAAATTATAAAAAAAAAATTAAAAATAAAATAGTTTAGAGACCTGAAATTGTGATTGGGGCATTTTTAGCCCTCCATCCAGAATGGAAGGTTGGATAAGAGGAAGTATATAAGTTTTATGCAGTAGAGGAAGCATAGAAAGCTTGCCCAAAACTAATAAGTAATGTTTGTTGTTCTTGTCTTGGGCTGCATTTTTAAAAGGGTGAAATTTGCATGAGGTGCACACCTTTAAATTTTGCTAGAAGATATAATTCTCGTGTAGAAAACCTTATGATGCTTTGAAAATTCATGTTCAACTCTAGTTATGAAATTTAAAATTTCAATAATAGTGTAGATCAAGCAGATCCATGAACACTTAAAAATCTTAAAAAATAGACAGTTCAGATAACTTGTTACAAGATTTACTATGCTTAGAACTTGATATTATTCTTTGTTCTTATATCCATACATCTCAAGGTTGCGATGATCAATAGGAAGTGTTTTCCAACTTAACATTTATTGGATTTTTAAGGTGAACTTTACTTCTATAGTATAAGGTCGCAACCTTATATAAACTTTTTCCTTAATTCCTTTGGAGCTATTTCCCTTATTCATGAATTACTCCATTGAGACATAGTACTTACAAATCAAAAGAATCCATGTTTCAATTGTCATCGGTCTCTGTGGCCCTGTTTGGACAGACCATTTGTGAACAAATAAAGTTCTTTTACACTCCCTGTCTATTTCGAAAGACAATATTCATTCCACTCCTCTGCTCAAAGATATGAACTTTTCTCTTCCGCATGTACTAAGAAAGCATTGCTAAAAGGCATGACCCCGTGTGAAAGGGATTGTATACAACGAGACTATTTATCTTTATTACAAAGAGGTCACAATTACTCGGTACTCGTTAGATGCCAAATTGGATGGCTTGGGCTTAGTTATAAAGTCCGACATATTTTTTGTGAAATTTGAGTTTTTTCAATGACACTCTTACAACCACTCAATTTGAAATCCAAAGGACAAGAGTGATCGTGACCTCCTTACACAAAAAGTAAATGGTCTCTTTGTATATTTTTCCATGAGGAAATATGTTTTGCCATTATTTCCATATAACTTCATTCTTTAATGGAGTTATTTGAAAGTCCAAATGGTTCCATGGGTGTGGATTGCAATCCTTTGCCCGACACTCAAAGTGTATATAAGCTTCTTTAGGAAGTATTTGAGATGGCACCATTCTTCAAGGATTAGAATGAAACTGTCTTTCTATCTTATGTAATTTCAGCTTAGAAGTATTTGGGATGCATCATTCTTTCTTGGTAAGTAAAAGGATTATACACTCCTACTGGAGTAGTGTACAATTGCTGATTTAGGTTTACCTACTTATGTGGTATGCTGACAATCTTTATTATTTCTGGTTGTTCAATCCTTGAAAAAGAAATAAAGAATGGAAGAAAAACGGTGCCAAAACATATTCCAAAATATAACGGCCCGAATAGTGAATGCAAACTGTCTATTTGAGAGAGAGAGAAAGAGAGAGAGAGAGAGAGAAAGTTTAAGCCCATTTCATCCATGGTGTCAAAGGCACCATAGACGATATTCCAGAACATGCAAAGAATTTAAGCCCATGTCATTTTCAAAAAGATTTTCCAGAGCCACATATATACTTTTATAGCAACATATTTCAGAATTATAGGAATGAGGCTGGAGATCATAACTTACATACTCGATCACAATCACCCACATTCATTACTTACCACTCAGCCTTCAACCAACATACAAATTTGTTTCTGAACTTATGCTAGGTTTTTACAAATAAGCACACAAACCACTTCTCTTTATTTTCATCTTCCATGGACAACAAATAATGTAAAATAAAGTTAAGTGAGCTGCTGCCAAACATATGGAAGGAGTTCGCTTCATCCAGGCCTGCCCATATTATACACGATCGAGAATATTCACCCCAATCAGCCCTTCTATACATAAATGACCATGAGAAGAACAAAAAGAAATACCTATATGTACATGCAACAATTTCCAAAGAACCATCATGTGCCACCATTTCTTGTCATTACTGAAGGAACCAATCACCAGATGAGATAATGTTATTTGGGTTCAAATCTGTTCTATGATATATATATGATGAAAGCCGCTCTCCTCTATCCGTAATAACCTGCAAAGACGAATGGAACTTCATGAGAATAATAACACTTCATATTATTATTGTTTCAATATAAGCGATTCATATATTTAAGTACATAAAATACACGTGTGATTTAAAAAAAAAAGTATGAATTTTCATGTCAAGGACAAGTGCTAGATTTCTCTTAATGTCATCTTGGAAATGCTCTTTATGCACAGATATATTTGTTTGTTTATGTGTATAAAAATGTGATAACACAAGATTTGTTTGCAAATCTTTGAAACCACTTGTACAGGGTGTACTTTTACCCCGGCTATGAATACAATTAGCTCTTTCAGGTGATCATTTTAATATAAGTTGCTAATGTGAGAAATTTGAAGCAATCATCTAAAGACAGATTTGAGATTGAACTTTGTAGAGGAAAAGGTCATCGCCTAATAGGTTATATCTTCTCTAGTTTGGAGAACACATGTTATTAGAGTAGTAAAATCTATGTTTTCATTTGCATTATTTCACCAAAGTCTATCACATACCCTTGTAGTTTGAACAAAAAGTGGTTTCTGCAGTGGAGTACAATTCTATGTTGTTTTTGCAAATGCATTTTTTGCAAATGCATTTTTTGCAAATGCATTTTGTGCTGTGAAGACTTATACATAGATTTCTCTCATTCTTTAAAAATTATCCACATGAATAAGAAAATATAAATGACTCATAAAGAAATTATTAACCTGAAAAACTATCTATTGCGACAACAATTTAACAGTTTCCAATTTTGAAAAAACTCATCTTCCAAAGCAACCATTCGTCTTAGGGTATTACTCACCCATACAACTAATGAAGTTGAATTCTATAGGATGCATAACAATAATCCTCATGTTTACTGGTTATCTACATACATGTTCATTGTGGAAGCTGTTAAAATGCATCCTACTTACCTGAAAACCCATTAGGTTCAGATCTCTACTTCAGCTGATTTTTCTCACTTCAAAACTGCAAATTTAACCTATGTAACATACAAAACATTTTGTTTTTCTTTGTTTTGGTAAATTACAATATCAGAATATTTTAATCTCTTCAAAAGATCTATGAGAGTCATTTGAAGCCCACGTTTAGATGGAAATGGAGCACTCTTCATTCTTTCCTCAACTTGGTCTTAGCTATGAAGTTTTTGTTACATCAGTGAGTATCCATTAGAGTTTCATAGAAGTTCAGACAATCAGATGTTTTAATTACACACCCATAAACACATGCCAATAGATTATGAACTGCATTAAAGACCTGAGGAAATTCCAAGAACTTCTATGCACCAGTAACCTGATCTACAAAATATACACTTGGATAATGTTTTCCTCAATGGCAGGCAGAAGGATAAATTTACCTGCACTATATTCTTCTGATAAAACTCTGGAGAGAATTCTCTTCTCTCATATTCATCCAACAGCATCGCAATGCCCAAAGAATTATCAGCAGAAACTGCATATCCAGTCACGGCATTACCGGATTCATCGAGTTTAACAGCTGCTCGGTAGATGCCTCCTGCCTAAAACCATGCAACATAAGAGTAAGAAAAAGGAGAATTTCCATGAGAACATAGGTATACCAAGGAAAACAATCACTTTCCTTATCATCCGTAAAAGAGGTTAAATGCATCTGAGGCTAATGGACTAATCAAGTGTGCCCAAAACTAGTAACTGAATAAGCTCAATCACTCCCTTGAAGTCATGATAAACGCATCATGTACGAGCATAGCATGCATTCATGATCCTCATTCATATATCATCTTATGATTAGTCTAGGAAATATAACTCTTTTCCTTTCCAAGATGAAAGTTTTGTCATTAACAAATGATACAACCTAAGAGATTTTGAATATCAAAAGAGCTATATCTTTGAAGCAATCATTTTGACATTTATTGCCCCTAATTTGTGGTCATTGGATTTGAACATATGAGTAACTCCGCCGTGGCCAGTCCCAAGCCAGTAATGTCGGATAAAGGAGGAGGGTTGTGCTAGGTAGAGCAGCCAGCGTAAAACTTTTTCGCATCTTTTTACATAATCCCGAACCTGAGAACAATGGTGGAACATGTGTGGCCGAACCCAAATAGTTGGGATAAGGCTCGGAGGATGATCACGATGATGACGACGACGAAGATGATGATGATGATTGATCTGAATATATGAGTGATCATAAGGTAGTTATTCTAACTACCAATCATAGAAAAAATAGCTAGTGGAACTACCATTTAATTGGAAGAGACAAAAGAAACTATCCTTTACATTTTAAAGCGAAACAAATAAAAACGACATTCAAAATCGCTGCACAATTGTCGGTAAAACTAGACTTGATTTGTGTGTTGATTCAGTTCCAAGTTTTACTCTGAACTTCATTTCTCTAACATCCATGTTAGCTTCGATTAAAAGATTAAACTGTCATATCACAGTAACTGCTTTGCAGAATAGAATGAAGTGCAGTCATTGGCAAATCAGGAACAAACAACCTAGTGACATTCAAATCACTAAAAGAAAAATCTGTTAAACCCGTGATTAATACACAATTTCATTTTCAACTGCATGATCAATTATACTGTTAAAATTTCATTTGTAACTTATTCATAATTTAACAGTTCAACTAGAAAATTTTGCCTATTTTGGTATTACTTCCACTAAATGATCAAATCTTTACTAATCCATCCAAATGGATTAATTATATGTATAATAGAACAGTTAATCACCATATAATCCAAAAATTGCAGCCTTGTGCCAGAATTGACACCAGCGACACAAAATATGTAATATTTAGAACGAAATATTAGCCCCACATATGATGTCCTTAGACTCATGAATACCATTTTCACATTTGAACTCCACACCACAAGGCCACATATATTTTTATAAGATAGCTACTCTCGCATGATAAAACCATGGAGCCAACTAAAGCACACTACTAAGTTTTTGTAGTTTTTTAGCAAACAAAAACACCAAAAAACCAAATGTGTATCAAATATATTTTCCTTTCCTACTAACCTTAAGAATACTTTGTTGCTGCAGTGATAACCAACTGAGGCTTTAAGCAAATCCTTTGGTCACGGAAGTATGATTTCTGTTTAGTTGAAAGCCAATATCTTCACAAAGAATGGAAGAGAAGGGAATGAAAAGTATCAATTATTTATTGAAGAATCTGTTATACATTTCTGAAGCTGATTTTACAATGACATGCTCAAATAACTTGTGCTGCCTTTGTTTAGTATTCCAAGGAAAGAACCGTCTGAAGCCCCCATAGTTATACAAGAACAGAAGCAAATCTTTGGCTCATCAACAAGGAATAAAAAAAAAAAAAGAAGCACAAAACTACAAATGTGTATCAAACACAGACTTCATCCAGATATATTTATTTTATGCGATATCTTAACACAAATCAAACTGATTTATTTGAGCCCTCAAGAGCCGATAGTTCCAAAACATGCATACAATAATCTGATAGCTAAACCATGCATTATAGCTTTTAAGAATAAAAGGCTCTTAAAGGTGGTTTGGTCAAACCAATGCGCAAAAAATATACATGCACTTTTATATGGCATCTAAAATTTCTGCTAAATGAGATTACAAATGGATCTCAGACCTCTGATCTTTGGACTCCTGAGATTTGTTCATGCAGCTCTAGTTTCAATGCATATTCACACAATATTATACAGGACGTTCTCATAAGGAAATAATCCTCATTTATTAAGTCCAATATCCGTGCATATTGACCAGCAAAATTTTATTTTGCATTTCGGCCTATGTTCTATTTATATGATACTGCACATTTAGGGGTGGCAATGGACGTGGACCCGACGACTAGCCGGACCTGGACCCGACCTGACTTGGTGTCACCCCTATGCACATTCACTTAAGTACCTGTATTCAATCTATTGGAATTGCACAATTATTTCATTCTTTGATAAGTTACTTTCACTGTTCAGTTAGAAAAGGGGCACAAGAGATATACAGTAAACATCCCAAACCTTGAACAAACATTAGAAATTCAGCTTCTTATAAATCTAAAAGAAACCTCAATAGAGCTGACCAGCTCTTTGATCTCTTCAAGCATAAGCCCATACCACCACAAAATAAGACCATCCCTAATAGCCCAAGGGATCACATTCAAGGAACATCCTACAACAAACAAAAGCCACAAATTGAATATACTTAGCTCACTAGGAATATCTATAGCTTCTGCATCCATAGATTTTTTTTTTATTGATCGTCAAGGCTGGAGGCATCCTTGTCCTTCCTAATATTTGGGAGCCTAAGTTCTCGAAATATGCCTTCCTATATCTGGAGCCTTCTAGGCACATCCAACATCATCCATAGAGTGACTACATGCATATTACATACATAGATATGTTTCGTAAGAGCATGCTATTTATGCAGACACATGTATGCAGGGATGCATTCTGTTTGCATCGTTTGTCATGCTAAATTATGCTGCTCGACTAGTATTTTACTTGGTGGCCATGTTAGTAGCAGTTTAGATCTGATGTCCTGAAAGCTGTTGAATAGCGGGTCCTTAATACATTTTGTCATTATTATTTGTTAATTTTTAAGACTGTTGAGAAAGACAGATAGAAGCTCCTTCCTTTTCTTGTTGAGAGATTTTATATAACAATAATGCTAGATTTCAAAAGCTTACAATTTTCATCACATTCAGGATTATCCATCATGTAATACCCGCAATAAGAAGATGAGAGAGCCAACCACATTTCAATCTACCTGTAATACCCACAATAAGAAGATGAGAGAGCCAACTACACTTCAATCTACCTCTCAATAAGGAGATTTCAGAATCTGATCTTTAGCCGCAAAGATCAGTTTGGACCCTTATATTGGTTTTTCCATTGCTAGAAATAGAACTGAAAAATAGGCCCCAGAGGTAAATGTTGATGTAAACACCATAAAGACCGGTTTTGGAATAGACTTCCTAATGATTCTCTAGCTTCTCAAAAATCTAGAAACTCCACTTTTCAAAACAATTT
Source organism: Amborella trichopoda (assembly GCF_000471905.2). Next base: position 1,747,112 of record NW_006500337.1, on the reverse strand, counting down.
TATGAAACTCCCACTTATTAAACTAGGAGAAGCATACACAACTAATACTAGACAGAACAAAAGATATAAAAAATAAAAAAGTGGGAACCCAAAAAATAACAGCACACCGAAAATCTAAAATGATATACACAGTTAGATTTCAGAATTCAATAGCACCAAACTGAAATGTTTATCCTGAAACCTGGTCAGATTTAGAGCATATCCTTCCTATAAAAAAAAAGATTTAGAACATACCCAAAAAAATGAAAAAAAGGTTTCCTCCTGTTCATTATTCAAATATGACTGAATTATCGAACCTAACATCATATAGGAAAGGTATCATAACAAAAGTTGATAATTTTAAGCCCATGACAAATAACCCAAGACACCGAACAAATATATCTCGTCCATGACACATCCATCATCAAAATCAGAAGTTCAGAACATTTCAAAGCACCCAATCTATGCATATATATACAGAATTCAAGAGAATTGAAGCAATTCAATAAAAAACTAAATTCATAACAATAATAAAACAGAAAGCATAGCCAACCCACTTCCTATTTATCATCAAAAGACAGAAAACTTAAGCCCCAAATCAGTTAAACACATGTAAAATACCAAAGAGGAAAAAAAAAAAGGAAACCCAACTAGCCACCGAACCAAAACAGAGAGAGGAAAAAACCAAGAAAACAGAGGAAATAAGGAAAAGAGGAGAAATATACTTACTACGAAAGAGTAGAGTCGGCTACCGAGAAGCCATGCTCGTCTGCTCGAATAACCAGAGAGTGGTAGGGAGCTCCCTGGTGCGTCAGGTCTTGAGGAGCCATAGACGAAGAGGTAACTGGGATTGTAATTGTTGGGTAAGCTCAAATGGCTGCCATTGTTACAAGCATTGAAACTATCAGTGTTGGTCGTGCTTGTGTAGCTATCAGAGCTAGTGTCGATGGTGTTAGGAGCAGAGGAATGATGGAGAGGAATGCCCATTTGGGTATCTTTCTCTATCAAAGAACCAACTCTCTCTCTCTCTCTCTCTCGCTCTCTCTCCTGTGGCTACTTATTTGCAGGGTACTGGTCTATTGCTTGAGAAGGGGCAACGGTAAAAAAATCAGCATCAGATTAGATTAAGTTCGTTAAGATAGCCAAAACAGATGGTTATTCATCGACTAATTCAAATTAACTAATAAAAAAATCCTATGAATAGTTGTTGCAGACTAGTAGTCTCAAATTCTATTGGATTTTAGGTATTTTGTTAACCAGTTCTTTCATTTCTGATTTTTGGTTGAATTCATTAGTTATAAAGGAAGAATGTTTAGAAAAGAAAAGAAGGGAAAAGAAGGCAAATTTAAAATCTATGGTTTATATGGACTCGCTATCACTAAGTTTCTTATAGTACATAAGCTAATGTGATTGGCCAGCATTTGTTTGAGTAATTTCTAGAAGAAATGAAACTTTGGAAGCTTTAGTTGATTTTTTTATGTTTTGGTAAATGGTTTCGGTCGATTTTGATGAAAAATATATTTATTTATATTATTATATAATGATTAATTTTTTTATCTTTAATAAAGCATAATGACATACAGAAGATTTATATAATGAGTTCCAAATAATGAGAAAAAAACTCCTCATAATAAAGATGATATAGGGTCTCATGGTGCAAAAGTATTGAATCATGATGAGATTGTTATGAGGAAGTAAAGGGGGCATATCATATGGTGGCCACGTGCAAGGTGGTGAGATTGTGACCAGGTCATCCCCCCTGCATTGTGTGCCCTTTTTTGCTATTGTTTTCTTATGTAACATGTTGTCTGCCTCCTTTTACATCAGATGCCTTTCATTTTCTTGTTCTAGATAGAAATGTTATAATGATATCTCTCTGTCTCTCTCTCTATCTCATTTACTTGTTCTATACACGAATGTTATAAGGGAAAGGTTTGTATACATGTCCAAAGGTTTGTTTTACCGCATATTTGATAAATAGCTCCTGCTTCCCTCATCCAGCCATCCAATTTAGACCAAGTGTGTCACTGACCATTTGATTTAGATAAGACGTCTTAGAGTATTTTATTTTTAGTTTTTTTATTTATTTATAAATTGTATAAATATGAAATTTGATATGTGTCATCTTCTCAATGGGACACACCTAAAAAAATATAAAATTTTTTTTTTTTAATAAAATATAGGAAAAATTACTAAAAACACCCCAAATTGTACTTTTTAAACACTTTACCCCCACCCCAATCTTTTGTCACTTCTTTTTGGTAAAAACCATCTTGTCTAACTAATACCCCCCATCTCAAAAATGTATACTTTGTTTAACAAAAATACCCCTTCCCATACCCTGAACATACGACCAAATCCTTTGGACGGACCCTAATAAACCTTTCACCAGACTGAGTTTTTAAACTACCAGAGTGCTTATGAGACAATAATATGCCGGATCGAATATCTAAAACACTGGACTGAACCCACTCCAGTAGTAACATTACCGGAGTTATATTACAAATCACCGGTCCACACATTCAACAAATCGCCAGACCGCTCAGAGACATGACTGGACTGACCCGTTGGAAACGTAATTACCGGATTGAAGCTCCAAAACTCCAGACTATTTGACGTAGCCATATTCAACTATGCCGGACTACTTCAGTGTATTCGCCATAGTGCCTGTGTTTCTAGGAAGCATATCGCCGGGGTGATGCGGTGAATCCTCGGACTGCAAAATTTCCAGGGAGGAAACTGCCGGTTCGATGTTCTTCACATGCCGGAGCGCTCTTCACAAGTGTCGGAGTTGTTATTTTATAGTGAACTACCCACCGGAGCAAGTTTACTAAATGCCGGAGTGTGTTTTACAGGTGCTGATTTTACAATCAACTATTCGCAAGAGCGAGTTCATCAATTGTCGGAGTGAATTCTAAAGATGCCGGAGCGCGTTTTACAGGTGTCGGACTGCCTATTTAATAATGAACTATTCTCCGGAGTGCATTCTATACGTGCCGGAGTGTAACATTGGTAGGTTAAAAAGGGAAGGGCAAACTTGTCTTTTTTTTCAATTTTTTTGAGTTTGGGGGGTGGGCGAGGGGGGGTAGTAGTTATAAAAGTTAAATTTGAGAAATTTTAGGGAGAAAAATTTAGGTGGGGGTAAAGTATTTAGAAAGTACAATTTAGGGTATTTTTAGTAATGTTTCCTAAAAATCTCCTTCAAATTTTAGATATATTTTGGTTATTTTATTTTATTGGGAATTATATTTTTTACATCCGCGAGTTTAAGAGAGGAGTGGACGACCAAAATTTAGTGTCAAAATATTTTGTTGAAAAAAAATTAAAAATAAAATAACGTAAAGACGTGACATTGTGATCGAGGTCGTATGTTGCACTAGGGAAAACATAGAAAGCTTGCCATGTTATAAATCTATCTCTCTTAATGTTGGTCTCTTGTAGAGTAGGCTCTCACAGGAGCATACTATCTATTAACTCCCCTAGGCAAAAGCACTATTTAAAATATTCTTTTTTTATGCAATATTGAATCTGTGTAGATCTGCTAGACCATTATTTTTAAAAGAGATAAAGTTGAATTTTGAGTTCTTTAACAATTAGATATTGCTCTCCACAAATTAGATGGTTTAGGTTTAATCTTGGGATATTTTTTTACAAGCACATAGAGTGTGTGATTTGGAATTTCTTTGTTGAGGTTACTTGCTGGGTTGAATACTTTACATATTGTGAAAATACCCTTTTTTTTTTACCTGAGGGAGCAAATGGTTACCATGCGGACAGCAAACAATCTCTCTCTGTACTGTACTGGACTTTGAACCTTTATTTCCCCCCTCGTACTCTTCCCATGTAAGTTCTCACCCATTGCCGAATTATGTTTCCGCTGGAGCATATTGTCTATTTACTCCCTCAGACAAAACTAAATTTAACAGTAATTTTAGGACTGGAAGTTTTAGAGATGTAACCTCTTCAACCCATGGACTAACTTCAATAAAAATGATTTCCAAAACTCAATCTATGTATTTGAAAAAAATGATGTCGCGAGGTTGAACAGAAATCGTCAAGTTTTTTGAGAGTGAGATATAAGCTGGAGAACACTTAAATTTCAAAAATTTCTCTCTTGAATAATCATCTTGTGATATTTAGGTGATTGTTAAAATTTCAATTTAAGAAAAAATTAACCCAAGCAAATCATCTGCCCAAGGTAGAAGATATATAATATGCTCCTATATGAACATGGTATACACCTACATATTTATTTCAACACGTTCCCAAATTCTAATTATGATTTTAAAAAATCACAAATTCAGATTGGGTTTGGTAAGTTATTAGGTCAATTATCTGCTAATAATGGGAATCAACTTTATTTTCTCTAAAATGCATTATTTCCTTTTTATATGTATTCAAAATGGAGAAGATACCTTATGCTACTTCTTTTTTGTTTTTCTTTATTTACTGTTCTTTTTTTTCTTTTTTTGGCTAGGTTGCTGATTCGGCTAATCCAAATCATGTAATTTGGCGACTTCAAAGCAGTATAGTGGAGGTCTGATTCACCAAGACAATCTATGTTTTAAAACCGTTTGTAAATCATCTGATTTTCATCCATGTCGAAAATACAATAAATCGATTTCCTGTTCATTGTTTCCCACATCAATACAAACTATACCAACATTTATGTTCAATGCTTAACAACACAGATTCTTTAATATATGTTTTTGAGAGAGAGAGAGATTACACCATACATTCAAGTTCTAGATTTCAAAGTCATGGATTATAGAGTAAAACTTACTTATGTTGCTGATATGGAGAAATTTCAAAAGTTCCTTATTTCTAGGGAAATTTAGATAGCCTAAAAATCGCCATATGAATAAGTTAAAACTTAATTTGGGTTCTTAAACATTTAGATTTGACGATCAAGAAATGGATCGGATTGTGTCCAATTTTGGTGTTTGACTCTTAAGGTGGTAAATTTTAAGGTCAATGTTCAAAAGCATCTTACACAGTTGTGTGTGCGTGTGTTTTTTTTTTTTGCCCCCAGGTTAGGTTGGTTTTAAGTATGAGCAGATATTATATCTCCAAAATTTGGGTCTAGGAAAATACTCCTAAGGAGGCCAAAATAAAAAGATAAAAAACTAATGTGTCTTAGGGATTAAGTGTTGTTTATATTCGAAATATTTTTGAACATTTAGGACTTCTTAGAAAGTAAGGTTTGAGGTTTAGGGATATTGGTTTCTAGAGTTCCTGGTTTAGGGTTCACGATGGATGTCCCAGAGTTCTTTGGTTTCCTAAGAGGCGTTAAGGGATCAATCATCATCATCAACGTCGAACAATCTTCTATTAGTACATGTTTAAGTACAATGAGGCATTAAGGTATCAACCATCATCGTCATAGCCTTTTTCTCAATTATTTGGGGTCGGTTGCAAAGAAGCCTCAATGAATTTACTATTTAAAGATAAACTGACAAGAAACTATGGTATAAGAGAAGGGAAATGTTTCTATATTTTCCCTGTTGTATAGAAGATATATAATTACCCCCCCCCCCCCACCCATCCTACCGTCCAATTTAGATCCAGTGAACCACTGACCATTTGATATAGATCTGACGTCTCAAAGTATTTTATTTTTAATTTTTTTCCACAAATTAAATGAATATGAAATTTGATATGTGTCATCATCTCAATTGGATGCACCTAAGCACAATATTAAAAAAATATTTTTGATAAACAATAACCAAAATACCCTGAAATTTTCAGGGGCATTTTTTGTTATTTCAAGGGAATTTTTTTATAGGTGCGAGTTTAAGAGAGGAGTGGATGCTCAAAATTTGGTCTCAAAATGTTCTTTATAAAATAAAAAAAATAGTGTAGAGAACTGATATTGTAATTGGGGCCATCTTAGCCATCCATTCGGAACGGACGGTTGGATAGGGGAAAGTATATAAGTTTTATACAATAGGAGGAGAAGTATAGAAAGATTGCCTATAAGATAATACATTGGAGTGAAGCTGCTTCTTTATTCAACTTCAAAGACATCCCATTTTCAGCTAGTTTACTGATGAAGTCTTGAGGGGTCGCATCCATTGATGATGGTCAACCTTGGGGATAGCATTGATGACTGATCGATAGTTAAATCCTTATTCATTAGGACTAGAAATGGAGAGTTTCAATTAGAAGAAAGAGAACATGTACTGAAACTTTCCGCCACCAAGTTACCAAATAATGATTCATAGTTTTTTTCTAAAGGGGGCATGACCAAGTTACCAAATCATTCTAATCTCTCATGAGCCCTCTCTATGTTTGCATTAGAGAGTTTCAGTGTTATGCTAAGAGTTGTGTCCTCACATGGTCTTGTTTTAGGCATTGAAGTTGGGAATAATGGTATGATTGTTTCACTCTTACAGTATGCAGATGATACCATAATTTTTTGTTATCCTAATGTAATGGAAATCAATAGATTGTGGATATTTCTAAAGAGTGTTGAAATGACAACATGGATGAAAGTTAACCTCTCTGAAACCAAGTTGATCGGTATTGGATGTCCTCAAAATATAATATCAAGGATGGCTAGTTTGCTAGGATGTGATGTTGAGAGATGCCTTGCAAATACTTAGGTATCCCTTTGGTGGATTCGAGGCCCTCAAAGTCTATTTGGGATCTAATGGTAGAGAAATTTAATAAAAAATTGGATTTGAAGAAGGCCAAGACTTTGTCTTCAGGAGGTCGATATACACTTATTAAATCTACTCTATCCAACCTTCCAGTCTACTATATGTCTTTATTTAGAATGCCTGTACAAATTGTTAGCATTCTTGAGAGACTTATTAGGAACTTTTTGTGGGGAGATGATGAAAAAAAAAGAAAAGACTTCATTTGGTTAGTTGGGCTAAAGTGTGCACACCAATAAAAGAAGGTGGTTTAGGAATTCATAGATTGAAAAGCATGAACTCTGCTTTACTTATAAAATGGTGGTGGATAGTTCGTACCCAACAAGGCTCCTTTTGGGTAGAAGTTCTGAGAGAAAAATATGGGATCGACCAATAGTATGGTATTATAAAAAGCCCCAAGAAATAAGGCCAATCTTTCCCATATTTGGAGGGGGATAGATTTTGAGAGACCTATTTATCTTTGCCACTTCTGAAAAGTAGTGGGTAATTGGGAATCTATACTTTTCTAGTATAATAAATGGTTTGGTAACTACCCTCTCAAATACCTTTTCCCGAAAATGTTTTCTAAAGTTTCAAACCCACTAGCTACAGTTAGTGAACATGCTCATACTAACATTGTTTGATCTATTCGTTGCAAGTACAAGAGAATGATTGATACTTTTATCCTTGAGCATCAGACATTGTTGGACATGTTAAATAATGTCTAACTTTTCCCTTGTGTACCCAGTCCTTTCCATTGTCTCTACACTGGTACAATTTAAAACCCCAAATTTATCTAAAAATTCACGTAAAAATATAAAATCACATTGCGGTAGATTACACTTAAAACCTTTTAAAGGAAAAACTGACCTTAGCCACCTGAGAAACGTATAGAAGGATTATGAAACTAAAAAATGATTTCGAGTTTGAAAATTCGAAGTGCAAGTGGAGCAACTTAAAAGATGGATTTTGGAGGGGGGATGCCCACAAATAGCTGAGTTAGTAGAGTCAACACAACCAAATCCAAACCTAAAATCTTTAGCGCAATAAATTTTGATTCGAACACACCATTTGAGGCCTAAAAACTTAGAGTTCAATCCAAATGAATAGACACTCATACCTTAGAAACCTATATCTATGAAATTAAAAACTTTTATCTGTTGATTATTTAATATTAGTACTTTTTTATGGTTAATCTTAAGCAATGTAAAGTGTCATTTTGAAACTCATTACAAGTGACACTGCTTATGTTTACCTTGTAAATGTGCACAAATTAATCCTAGAATGTACCACAACACAAATATACGTGTTCCATTGAAACTGTTGTGCGCGGAAGCTCTAAAGCCGATGGGTTGATTTTTGACAAATAAAATACGAGAAATAAAGCATGAAACCCATAACACAAGAACACAAATATTTACGTGGTTCATCACATATGTGACTACATCTACGGGTACATCAAACAGAAATCCATTATTCAATTGAAAGTTACATCAAAGATTTTGGAATAAAGAGTTATCTCTCTAAACCTCGACAAAAATCAAGTCGAACAAACACTTTTAAACCACTCTCCCTTTATTTTCTTTACTTATGACAATATCGACATTACCAGATAGAGACGCGAGAGCAACGAGAAACCAACTTTCTCTTTTTAAGCCAGTCTTTGGTTCTACTCTTTACTTCTGACAATATCAACAACACCAGATAGAGACGTGAGAGTAGCGAGAAACTAACTTTCTCTATAATTAAAAGGAAAACCACCCAAAATCTCCATGAAAACCACTTCTCTATAAAAAAACAAGCCTCTCAAATTCCAGGAGTCTACAAGAGTCACCATCACAGTGTTTCTTTCTGTAAGAAGTTGCCTTCGCTCTAAGAGGAATAAGAGGAAACATTGCATCTTATGCACAGAAGGCTCTGCCCCCTCCTCTCTCTAAAAGAACCAATATTATCATATGGTGACCCAAATAGGGCACACAAATTCTCTGCACTTTCATCCCATATATATAAGATTAGGAGTCCATACTAAATAGGAAGCTTCCTATAGATGTTACATATATTTCAAAAGACCAAGAGATATATCCATCCAAGTGTCCTAATCTTTTTGGATTTCTATTTCCTTTAGGAAACTTATCAATATCAATTTTATCCCACAAAATATAGGAATATCTCAATCCCATATAATATGGAATTTTTTACGTGGGTGATTTTGGATAACACCAAATCTCACAATCTACACTTTGATATCAAAATCACCTACTCACTATGCCAACATCCATTGGATATTCGTAAATTCTTCATATTTTGCCAAAATAATTTCATCATCATTCTTGCTGAAAAATAATGCTTTCCATCAAATTTCTCCTCCTCGAACATTACATTCAAAACCTTTACTGCCTTATCAGAAACCCCAAAACCAGGCTCTGATACCACTTTTTATGCGCGGAAGCTCTAAACCCGATGGGTTGATTTTTAGCAAATAAAGTACGAAAAATAAAGCATGAAACACATAACACAAGAACACAAAAATTAACATGGTTCATTACAGATGTGACTACATCTACAGGCAAGGCAAACAAAAATCCGTTATTCCAATAAAAGTTACATCAAAATTTTGGAACAGTGGGTTACCTCTTTAAACCTCGACAAAAACCAAGTCGAGCAAACCATTTTAAACCACTATCCCTTCATTTTATTTACTTCTGGCAATATCGACAACACCAAATAGCTGCGCGAGAGTAACGAGAAACTGAGTTTCTTTACAACTAAAAGGAAAACCACCGAAAATCTCTATGGGAAGCACTTCTCTACAAAAAAACAAGAATCTCAATCTCCAAGAACAAGCCTCTTAATCTCCAAGAACAAACCTCTCAATCTTTAGGAGTCTGCAAAAGACACCATCACAATGTTTCTTTCCATAAGAAGCTCTCTTCTCTCTAAGGGGAAACCTTACATCTTATGCACAGAAGACTCTGCCCCTCTCTCTAGATGAACTAATATTCCCATATGGTAATCCAAATAGGGCACATAAATTCTCTGTACTTTCATCCCATATATATAAGATTATGAGTTCATACTAAATAGGAACCCAAGAGATATATCCATCCAAGAGTCCTAATCTTTTTGTATTTCTATTTCCTTTAGAAAACTTATCAATATCAATCTCAATCCCAAAAAATACGAAAATATCTCAATCCCACATAATATGGAATTTCCTTATGTGGGTGATTTTTGATAGCCCCAAATCTCATAGAAACTGGTATTATCTTTTCTTAAATCTGTTCAGATACGTGTTTCTAAGACGACGACAACAAAACTTTTGCATCCTTGTGTCTCAGTCCAAGTGCTGCGTACCAAGCCCAGTAGGCGTCTCCATGTGTCTCTCTGCCATGGTTTCCTCATCAGACACATCACTAGATAAAGGAAAAAGGTTATATAAGTGTGATGCTCTAAACAATCAAATTAAGGTGCACATAAAAAATTTCACTAGAAGAGGTTGTTTTTATGCTCCAATATCATCAAATTCATCATCTAGACCTCAAGATGCATGGACATGAGAAAAAATTGGATTTAAAGTTTTGGAAATAGTTCATCTTGTAATGCATTTTTGGATTATCAATTTTTAAGATTTGCAAGTTTTCATATATCTGCTCGATCTACACTATTTTTGAATATTTAAATTTTATAACTAGTGATGAAAATATATTTTAAAGCTATCACAAAGATTTTTAGTATTGAAACCGCATTTCTCAACACTATTTGAATGTGCACTTTACTTTGATTGTTTAGAGCTTTGGCTCTATACAAGCCACACCCCTTAATAAATAAGCCATGATTTTTGCAATCCACAACCATCATACATACCTATCTCAAGAGAAACCGGATATATATATATATATATATATATATATATATATATATAGTAA
>NW_006500337.1:1682203-1736549 GCF_000471905.2 Amborella trichopoda | reverse complement strand
CGTCCCAGATTAAATATGGGCCGATCTGACGAACACGAATGTCTGGTAGTGTTTGAATTTTAATTTTTTTCTTCAAATCAAAATCATTTGAAATTTTAATTGTGTGTTCTTCTCATCAAGCCGCACTTAATAAAGATATAAAAAAAAAAATTTGTCAAAACAATTGACCAAAATACCCTTGAAGCATTTCGGGGGTATTTTGGTCAATTTATTTCATGTAAAATATTTTTTATATATTTTTTGAAGAATCATCTAATTTTTATATACATGCGCTCCATGAGCTAGTGGGCTCAACCTAGCATTTTCCATATATATATATATATATAAATATAAAGTTCAAAGAGAAACCATATATATTTTTCTCTAGAGAGGAACCATACGTTTTTACAGTCCCCAGCTTTTTTAGGATTAAAATGGTTCAACTATATTTGGTAGGACAGAACACAACCAACAAATCTCTCTCTTAGGGCACACACACATACCACCCACAAAGAGTACAGGGATCGCACACTCACAAGAACATACATGGGAGCACACACAAGATTACTAACACATACAGGAGTCAGTCAGTTGGGACCGGCAAGACTCGACCAGTTTCCAAGGTTTTTGTTCTGGAATCCACAGTCTGCCGGGTATGAGTAACTTGGGGTGAGTCCGAGCCCAAATACATAATTTTTATTTCTAATTATTTTTATCGCTAATTTTTTTTTTTTTTCCTCACTGGTGCCCCATTGCTCTATTGCAATTCTCTATAATTCAAGAGTAAGAGCAAAGCCCCCACATTAACCAAGAAGTTTCAACCTGCATAGCACAAACATAACTTACTATCTCTCTACATGCATCAATAGAGTTAAACCCCACAAAGTTCAAGCAAAACTCTAAGACTTCCTGAGTTCAAACCTGAGATCTGCACAGGTTTTATAATCATTTTCACTATGAGTATTATTACTATTGTTATCAATCTCTCTCTCTAGTATCCTTTTAATGGTTACTACTACTAATAAAATTAAGTGTTTCATTATTAGATTATTGCTATTATTATTGATCTTTCTCTCGATCTTTACTACTGCTTTCTCTCTCCTTCATTGTCTTCTTGAGAGTGTCTCACAGTTACCAGACTACCACGAGACCAAATCCCTTTCCCATCAGAGCACAGACATGAAAATGGCAAAAGTAACACCAAACATCTATAAAATAAAACCCTACAGCTATATTGTTTGAAAAAAAAAGACAGCACTATACCCTTTTTTTAGCTAGTCAACCAATGATGCCTCACCCAAACTTTCAAAAAAAAAAAAAAGAAAGAAAGAAGAAAAAAGAAAAAGAAAGAAATATATAAAAGAGAGAATTTCTTCGTTCTTTTCTTATAAAAAGAAAAGGAAACATAAGATTTTCGTAGAAAGAATTTTATCAAACCTCTTTTCTAATTTTCAAGAGAAGAAAATTCCTAAAAATATCACAGCCACTACACAAGTTGCACAGTTGCATGTTTACTTGAATTATTTATTTTAAAAAAAGAAAGGTGAGCATCGGATGCTGTGTATGCATGCAAATGAAAAGCAGGTTCCATGCCCAATTAAATAAGCTTTTCAAATATAAAACAACAGCAAAAGGACACCATGTACAGTCCTGACGCCCCCTGCAACCCCCGTTTCCTGATCCAACATTTCCCATTTTCATCTCTCTCCCTCTCTCTAAATCTCTTTCTCTCTCTCTAAATCCTTCTCTCTCTCTTCTCTTCTCTCTCCACATAATGCTATCTTTATAGCTTTAGACAGATCTAGAGGGGATGAGAGGTTGTATGTGCGTGTGTGAACTTGGTAGAGAGAGAGAGAGAGAATATCTCCACACCCCAGGTACTAGGATATAAGAAAAATTGATTTAAAATAATATATATCTAAAATAAAATGTATGGTGAGGAGAGACATGATGATGAAACAATCATGGGAGCTCAGAATTTCTTGATAAGGTAGAGAGAGAGAGAGAGAGTTCATATCTCCAAACCCCATGCACAATAATATAAGAAAAAATGATCAATAATATTATATATCTAAAATGAAATGTATGGTGAGGGAGATAGAGATGATGATGAAACAATCATGGAAACTCAGAATATCTCAATAAAGGCCAGGACTTCCCTAGGATCTCATCATATATAAATTCTTTCTCAAATGATTGAGAGAGAGAGAGAGAGAGAGTTAATATCTCCAACCCCCAAGCACTAGAATATAAAAAATTGATTTATAATACCATATATCTAAAATGAAATGTAAGGTGAGGGAGATAGAGATGATGATGAAACAATCATGGGAGTTCAGTATATCTTGATAAGGGCCTGGACTTCCCTTGGATCTCATCATGTATAAATTCTCTCTCATATGATTGTTTGTATATAAAATATCTCACATATAAGGGCAAATGACAACATATAAGTATCCCAAAAATTAAAAGAAAGTAAAATAAAAATCTGAAAAACTATACCCACCCAAGACTGAAACTTTACATTTTTATGGTTCCAAGACGATGAGGATGGCGACGACTCGATGATGGTGGTGATGGTGATGAAATTACCGGTTGGAGATGGGGTTCGGGCCACTTGGGACTTCATGAAAGCTTGCGTTGTAGATCCGAGAAGATGACCTGGGAATCTTCCTATGCAATGGCATAGATGTCGATAATGATGATGATGACGATGATGGCGATGATGTTGATGCTGAAGATGATGGTATTGATGGTGATAATGGATGACTACTTGTTGACATGGTCTCCATGGGCATGTTAGCCTGGTGTGAAGGATGGGCCAACAGGAGCATCAAGATCAAGGCCATGACTATGTTGGAGAAGCTTTCCATGCAGAGGAAGAGGAGCATGAAACCTAGCACCACCCACCTGAGAGATCAGTACCCATGAACCAGTGTTTTTGCACTGGAAAGTGAGATGTTTGGTTTCAAATATTTTTGAGCCAAGGATTGTTAATAAAGGTCGTAGGTGGTAGATTTTTCACCTCATTAAAAGGGGTGCCCATTTAACCCCTGAATTTTGTATTAATATTAAGGATACCCCAATCATTTTGAAAACCATATTGTTTACAAATGTTACTTTGTACATACAAATATTTCTAAAATACCCTCATAGAAGATTCTTGGGGTTGTAATTTTTAGGCCCTTGTATCTTATTCTAATAGCAGTAATATTTGGTGCAATATTGATCTAAGATATAAGCGACATACATAAACACAACACTATTTTCTACTCATCATGATAAGATGTGGCAAAATTTTATGTTGGCTATCTACCAAACACAACCCGTATCTTTTACCCGGGCTTAAGACAGGTTAAAGGAAAATTTAAACTTCTCAGTTTTATTAGACCAACAATGCCATTTCCAAATAAGTATCATAAACCATATCCCAAAAAATGATAGTTTTTGGAATGAGAATATTTCCATGGTCATAATGAAATACAAACATATTTACAGTTTACTTTGTTGTGACAATAGGCTGAAGACCATTGTCATGCTGTTTTTTAGGCAATTATGTGGGGAAGACATGCTGCTATATGTTTCTTCATATAGATTAGAGAGTTCGTTTTTTTGAAGGTGTCCGTAGATGGTGTTAGCAAGATTGAAAACCATAGTGTGGTAACTAGGTCTGGGGTCCTACCACCACGATCCAGTCCCTTTTATAGACCATTGTCATGCTTAAAACTTGAAAACTAAATAACGGTGCTATGGATATTTTATGAGTTGGACAAGGGGAAACCCGGAATTTAGCTTGAGCTAATAAAGGGCCAAGAAAGAGAGAATCTTGAAAGGTAAAGGAAGGGTTAGGGCATGGCTTTTCTTTCTTTGGGTGGTAGCCTGGGAAAATCTTTGTTGACTTAAGGAAGGGTTGTAGTTGTGGAAATGGGCACTGTGTGTTTGGCTTTGGCTTCATTTCTTTTGAATTCACAGAAAGCAAAGCATCCTATTCTTGGCAGAGCCCTAGGCTTGTGAAAGGCCAGTGTTTGTCCCCATTGTGTGGTACATGGGTCCCCACTAGGTGTCATGTTCATGGAAGAGACACCATGGGGAATTTATTTAGCCATTCAACATATCTAACTACCCTATAAAAAGTAATATAAACAAAATAAATGGGAAAGGAAATGCAAAAGTGGAGGACTCTCACAACCCTCACACTGAGGGGTCCCTGCCTACATATTTGGAGAAGCTTGAAGACGAATTTGGCAATTAGCCTCCTCAATCAAACGGCCAAACTCATTAAATAATAGTAATAATAAATAAATAAATAAATAATAAAAAAATAAAAAATTCATGGGCACTTTATACATGTTTGGAAAAATAACATCCTAAGATGGAATATCGTCTGCCAAATTTGTGAACTGTCAGATTTAAGTGTAGAGGAGATTTTCCTTTTTCTTTTTCTCAAAATACTTATGCGATTCTAAAGTGGATACCATTTTCTTTTAAAAAAAATTAAATGTTCCCAAGCGTGTCTTTTGCCCAAGTGAATAAGTATACAGTGTTCTCCCAGGGGGTCCACTATACCTCAAAAAATTGAAAAGCCAATTTCTATAGTTCCTTGTTTGAACTTTTGAAGGACCTCAAATAATAATGATGATGATGTTGATGATGACAATAATAATAGCAATACATTTAGTAATCATAACAAAAAATATAATAACTGTAGTTGTAGTTGTTGCTCTTATTTTCATTGAAATGACTACTACCATTGTTATTGATAGTGAAATTTTTTTTACATTTCTTTATCCTCCATATATTCACAGGATTGGTAGGGAACAGCTACTTTTATGTTCCTCAAGTGTTATACCACCCACTATTCATGGGGATTTGAGGAGATCTTTTGCTTCTTCTACAAGTGCAAAAATCATAGGGTGTGGGTTTGTATAAGGCCGAGGCCCTAATAAGTAGCACCTTCAAATAATGTCGAAGGATGTTGTTTCAATACTGAAAATCTTTGTGACGGTTTAAAAATTTATTTTTATCTCTAATTGTAAAATTTAAAGCTTCTAAAATAGTACAAATTGAGCATATCTATGAACACTTGAAAATTGATTGTCTGAAAATACATTACAAGAGGCAGTATTTCCAAGCCCCGAAATCTATTTTTTTTCGTGTCTACCCATCTTGAGGTTGAGATGATTAGTTTGAAGAATTATGAACGTCGAAAAAACTTCTTTTAGTGAATTTTTAAGGTGCGCTTAATTTGATTGTTTAGGGCCTCGCCCTCACATAAACTTTTTGCAAAATCATATTGCAAGTCCAGTTCAGTTATTTGGAAAATTGGACCACTTCGAGGCCATCATGGTTAAAAAGGAGTCAATCATTTATTTGTTTCTAGAGTGTGAATACATTGTAGCTATATACTTTTTAGCCACCGACTCAAAGACTAAAGAGGCCTCTTTTTTCAACGTATATGCTGCCAACTACTATGATGGAGCACCTAATTATGCCCTCAATTTGACACTTTGAGGATTACCTCTGAGGTTTTACTTCTAGTGTTGGAACAATCCTTCTGCTTTGGGAATCAACAGCTTTGGAGCCACTATAATTTGATCTCAACTTTTGTTTCCACCATTTAGCATTTGAAAGAGAATTTTACTTCTTCCCCACTTAAAAAGCATCACCCAACTCTTGTAAGAGATTCATCCATGTGGTAGGAACGGTAGATTGTGAGACCGCATGCAAATTGAAAGTGTAGGAAAATAACTCATTTTAAGAAGGAAAATGCTTTAATAGTGCTGCAGCCCAATCAAAATAAGTAAATCTCACCTTACAATTCAAAGAAAATTCATGTCAAGCATGGGAAAGCCTTCTCATCGATTATCTCGGCTTGAACATTGTGGTTGTGAAAAAAATAAGGATTTCAAACTCTAAAAACAATTTATATTGTAATACATTATCTAGAACGTCCATTTTTCCCTAAAAATATGTGTTCCAGATCCACAAAATCTATACCATTTTTTGAGTTTCAAATTTTATTGTCGATGTTGGAAATGGATTTAAGAACCATTATGGAGACTTATGTGCTTTCTGGAGAGAATTTAAGGTGAGGTTTTATTTTGTTTCATAAAACCTAGGTCTTATAGAAACTTCGTCCTTTTAAGAAATCTATCTCTTGATTTGTATTCATGTCCATCTCTTTGTGATGATTCCTTTTGAATACATGAACAATTTTCATTGATAATGTACAAGAAAAAGGAAAAATGACATCTTCTATATGTGTCCTAGCAAAATTTGGAGGCCATATAGCCAAAGACCTTGGCCCAAAAGTCCTAGGAAAGAAAGTACCACATGTGATTCCTCCTCATTTTCTAAAAGATACTAGAGGATGCCCAAATTATTTGGAGCCCTAAATCATAACTCTCCTTTTAGTGGTTAGGCTATCATTGAGAGTTTAACCTAAGTAGGTTTCACATTGTAGCTAGGCACAATAGGAACTAGACAATCACATTTGGCCAAACAAGATGCTAAAAACTTACTTGTTTTATCTCTTAGACAAGGTCCAAATCAATGAGGCAAGGTTATCTAATCAATTATAGTGATGGCTTCCATTTGACAAATCAATTATTTGATTTCTCTAAAAACATTTCCTTTTCTCTTTGAATTTTTTCTCTTTGATCTATTTAACCTCTTACATTACTCTTTATACTTTTCTAAGTTTGGTTTGTGGTAGATATCATGCACATGTAGTGTCCCAACCTTGTTCCACTTCTCTTCCACTCAAACAAAAAGTTTATCACTTTAAAGTCTGTATCCTTACCCCACCTTTGGTGTTGTCTAGTCCAACTAGTCAATTTTCATTCCTTGACACTAAAGTTTGAGTGATCTAATTAAAGTTTGATTGTTTCTTATGCCCTTCATCGTAAATTCTATGATCTTCTTTAGTTAAAAGTAATGTATTAAGTGGAGCCTTTACTTTATTGAAAGGGATTAATGGAAAAGGGGAAATTATAAAGTATAAACTAATGTTATTTATCCCTAGCAAAACCACATGGATTTACATGGCCACATCAAACCCAAATGAATTTCTCTCCAACACATAAAGAACCACATGGTTTTACATGGCCACATCAAACCCAAATGAATTTCTCTCCAACACATAAAGATGGTAGGGTACCCTTATAATTTTAAAGTGCCCTCAAAATGGACTTTTGCTTTTAGGGTATTCATTTGCAGTGCCTTTGTGCCCCCTCCACTCTTCCCAATCCCCTTTCCATACTAAGAATGCCGGATTTTCCATCAATTTAAAGTGAAGTCAGCCGTGACCATGCTAATTATAAACATAATCCTTTTTGCATTATCATTAGTCAATTCTATTGATTTCACATGGTTGGTTTTTCTCATTTATTTAATGGTTGCGTTTTGAGGAAGTATCCATTGTTTATACAAAGTTATCTAATGTATGATTTTTTTTTATTTTTTTTTCAGAAAATAATAAAATTTTCCACTTAAACTTTTCCTTAGGTGAAAAAGGGAGTAAGGTTTTTGGCCTTAATCGGAATTCCTGTCGGCCAAATTAACGCCACAGAATCCGTGGCCATGGACCTGGAATGTGATCATGCAAATATTATTTATATTATTATCAGGTCATGATGCTCTTCACAATTCATAATGGTTTTCCTCTGTTGACACTCCTAATTTCCCTGTGTAGACTTAAATATGAACATGTCATTTATAAGCACTTCAAAATTCCTATTGTTTTACTTACCGAAAAAAATTCATATTGTTTTACCAAATTGTTGAATCCCAACTTCCCTTTTACTTTGGTCGTAATAATGTTATGAGGATTAGAATGAGTGTAGCGTATGTTGAGATGGATGAGTGACAATATAAAAAAGGATAAAATTCACAATGAATACGTTTGGATGAATTTAGAGGTGACTCCTATAGGTGATGAGATAGGGAAAAATAGATTAGGGTGGAAAGTTAAAAATAAAAAATAAAAATAAAAAATAAAAAATAAAATAAAAAGAAAAATTAAATTTAGGTGGGTTGGCTATGTACACTGTAGACCTAGAACAACACTAGTCAAGAGGGGAGGTTTGGATCAAGTGAAAGGCTCTAAAAAGGTAAGGGGTAGGCCCAAACAAGAATGGATGGAAGAAGTGAGAAGAAATATATTGACTTCTGGTTTTACTGAGTATACGTTATTCGACAATCCAAAATTGTACAATAAGATTTGTGTTACGAACCTCAAATAATTAAAAGAAAGCTTGAATGATGATAATGATGACTGGACTTACCGATACAATTGACTAAAGCGCTGACTGAAGCCTTGGCAGGGCATTGGGAAAAACTCATTTCAGAATCAAGGGGTAAAAACATGCTAAGTGCTCCCATGCCCCTGCGTATACCAACCCCTTAAGTCACTTATGGTGGTGAAGGATTGAAAGAAAGGAAAAGATTCTTAACCAAAAGAAAGGGGTAGTACCTGTACAAAGGCTATACAATCTAGAGCAGAGATAATATTTGATCAGGAACAATGTTTGATGGTTTGTTTGCTTGACTCGTCGTATGTTTAATAGGCAGATGAGCCAAACAAATTTAGAAGTCTTTTTTTTTTTTCTATAATATATTTCATATTTTAAAATGGGGAAAAGATCCTATTAGCTCACTTGTTGAAGAAATAGTATAAGTTCAACGGTCTAGATTGAATATGGGCTTATCTGATGGTCACAAATGTATTTTATATTTGAATTTTAAACTTTTTTCTATAATTTCAATTAGTTAATATTTAAAGCGTCCACTCTCCACATCAAGGCAGACATAATATAAATATTATTCCCAAAACACAAACAATGGATAGTTTGCTTAATTTGTGTTTTGCGGATAATGTTTTTAATATTTTATTAGGTTTGCCTATTTTTCAAGAGTAGACACTAAATTTTTTTCAAATAAATTAAAATTAAAATACAAAATACCGTTGCGACTCTTAGTCAACCCTAATTGATATTTACTGTAGCTATCAGCTAGTGGGTTGACCTTAAACTCTCATTTAAAATATTATTTATAAATTTATATTTTAAAATAATTCATTCTAATTAATACCAATCAACCATTATTTTAATATCAACCAGACCAAACTCCTAACTAGCTGGATATCATGACTACTTTATAATATGAACATTTCATGTAGGTCTTCAAGATCCATGATGATTTTGGCCTCAATTTGGAAATTACTATGTACGACCTTCACATATTATAATTATCATGACTCCATGAAGAGAAAGGTGTGCCAAACGTGCGTGTATAAGTATCATTCCCTCATCAAAGAGTTGTACCTATTCAACATATCACATGAATCCCTAATTACAAACCGGTGAAATTTGTCACCAATAATAGTGGCCATGTGATTTTCATATTCATATCTTGCTGGGTTACCAAAGTCGTTCCAAAATGTTGGACGCAATCAATATTACATGATGAATCCCTTTTGTCCCTTCTTCCTTCCATTCCTAATTATTTCTCTATCTTGGCATGTAGTTAGTGTTCGCAAACTCGGCCGATCCAATTAATGTAACTCCCCAATCTATTGAAAAAATGGATAAGGGTTGTCTTCTCCATTGAATTAACCAAAAAAAACTCAGCCGTGTTCAACTCAAAACCGGCCGGTCAAACCAAGCCGATCGAGTTTTTGCAGGTTTTGATGGTCCGGCTAGGTATATTAAAACAAATATCAAAATGTATATATATAATCCCAAAAAATAAGGGATTTATTTTTAATGTATTTTTTAATGGTTTTTTTTTCATTTTGGCAAAGATTAGAAAGTGTTTTTGGTGGTGAATACTTATTTTTACATTTTTTCCAGCTTTTTTTAAAATTTCAAGAATGCCCCTAGGCATAACTCGATTTTTTAAAATCCATTTTCTTTCTCAACTTTTTAATTTCATTTGGGTGCTTTGTTTAATCATGCTTTAAATATAATTTTCTCCTTTTTTTTTGTATTGTTTTTATGTTTTAAACAAATTTTTGGACACGTACCAGTCACTCGGACTGGCTGGTTTCCGAAGCCAATTCGATGTTTGGAACACTGCATGCAAGCATGAAGTTCTTTGAAGAATATACTTTGACTATTGTAATCTGCAACACCAATATTTCCTTACATTTAGATATCCTCTTCCTATTAGGGGACCTATACATGGTATTACAATAAAATTAAACTTTGAAAATCAAATACTGAAAAAGTAAAGAAAAAGGGAACCCGTCCCCACTGAACTAAAAAATATATATATAAAAAAAACTGAAAGTATTAGGGCCAAAATCCAGTTTGGTCCAAATTGTGACTCAATTATAATTTAGTTGTAAAGCAAACAGGGCCTCAGTAGAAATCACCATAGTATTAAACCATTTCCAAACACCAGCGACTTATATAAAAGGCCTTTTAAGCCCCTTAGCAAATGTGTTTTTGCAATATTTTGATCCTTCTTTCCTCAATTTCAATTCGTGACAAAATATGCCTACGAGTTTATGTTTTGGGGCATCTCATATATCATGATTTAGTTTGTCAATTATACCAAACTCGCAAATCTAAACAAATTATTCTACGATTTACTCGTTCGCCTTGCTGGTTAAGTAGTTCAGTACTTGATAGTTCGAGAGCCTAGCCATGCATAAACATAAGACCTTAATCTTCCACCATACAATTCTTTTGCAAATACACAAAAACATTTCAAAAATATAAAGTTTTGCAAAACAGTGAAAAAATTATACTGTTCTTGAATCAAAGGTTGGGTGAGCAAAAATCGTTATTAGGCAACAGAACTGGTGTATTTGTGGCAAATGATGCTCACACGAAAACAGTAACAATTGGGAGATGTCATGAGGCATCTATAGTAAACAAGAGGACTGAAATAATTGGAAATAATGTACCAAACGATGTGACTAGTGGGTCGCCGAAAATATTCTCACAGATCAACAGTTGTGATGTAATCACTTGAAACAAAGAATGCATCTGGCTGGGAAACCATGTAAAAGACATAGTTGGTTCTCAACAATAAGACCGATAAACAAATTTAATCGATAAATTTCTCTTAAATAAATGCACAACTCTTAAATAAACATTAACAGACAAACTTTGTCATGTAAGACTAAATAGATCCTTGTTTTATTGAAATTTCTTTGTGGCAGGACTAAAGTGCTTTATTAGTGCAGGTAACCTTCATATTTAAACAAATTCTACAACATGTCAAAGTTTATAGAATGAACTCCTTATTCGAGTTCTTGATGTTTGCGACAAGACACTTGGTGCAGTACTAAAGCCTGCTAATGGCTCCCAAAAAGCATTATATCACAACATGATCTTGTCATGACAGATATATTCTGCGCTGATTTGGATGAAAAGAAGACAATTTGGAGTATCTTTTGGATCTTTACAGATGGAAAATCAATTATTTCCGACCCATTACTCGACATTGATGGTTTTTGGTTTAATAAAGTTTATATTGTGAATCATTTATGGAGTGGAGTGTTTTTTACTGTTTAATGTAACACATACATGAACACCACAAATACAGTTTGATACCAGTAAAAGCCTCACAATTTTTTTGTTCTCTTTTTCTTTTAGACAAAATGTAGATAGGAGAAATTGATCTTATAAAGAAAGTCATTTTA
The DNA here is from genome assembly GCF_000471905.2 of Amborella trichopoda. The sequence goes on along the minus strand of NW_006500337.1, from coordinate 1,724,917 downwards.
GTGTATGGGCTATTTTCTTCCTTTACAAAAAGGGTTATTTGGTAATATGCGAAATCATGCAAAGCAGCGTTTTGGACCTAGAGATATAAAAATGGTTAATCAACTGGTTTAGGGCAATTAATTTCAAAAATTTCTATTAAAGGGTCCCAAATGGATAGTTTTTGAATAATTTATGAAATGCAATTTAGTTCCTGTTCACAAGGGTGAATTCGTGTATTCATATTCTTCCCTGGATTCCGAAGGGCTATAGCTCTCTTACATATCTTAATTGCACTTAAGTTTTATGAACTTTCTATGGTTGAATCTTTCTACCAAATTTGATAATATTTTATTGCAGAATCTAAAGTTCTTGTTAGGATTCCAAGACCCTCCTATATATGGAAACAAGAACCCCTAATAAGTGGGATTCTACCAAGATCGCGTACTTAAATAACTAGAAATTAAATAAGTGAGAATATGGACTATAACACGAGTACAAGAAATAAAACATAAAATACAAACACTATACTAACACAAATATTTATGTGGCTCATTCATACCCATGGATATAACAAACTAAGATCCACTATTCCATTGAGAGTTGAATAACGAATTTTGACACACCTCTCTTACCATCAACAAAACCTGTCAAGCAACTCTTTTCAAATAGCTCTCATGACTAACATTATCGATATTCCATATATAAACCGTTGTCTAGGAATAGAACCCTCAGTGCAACAAAGACTTTCTGTCACTTAAGAGAAATATTAACGAAAGTCTCCATGGAACCACTTCTTACATGAAACTAGCCTCTCACTTTGTGTGAGGCACTGTCTTGGTTTTTTTTCTCTAAGAAGCTCACTTCTCTCTATGTGGAGGTCATGCCCCTCTATATAAGTGGGTTTGTCTCTTTTTCTAGAGGTAGCCACCTTTCTCACATTATGATCCTTTAAAAGGAAAATGCATATTGTTTACCTCTAATTCTTTATATATATTACGAAATCATCGAAAATATAACTAATGTGGGAACTTTATAAGAGTCAATATCAATCCCTATCTTATATATTATGGGTTTTTTCATGGTGGTGATTTGTAGATCTCACTGTATCCAACAATCTTCACTTTTTTTCTTTTTTTGTTGGGGCAATCCAATGGGGATTGGGGCCCCTACCTATGTAGGAATGGAGTTCAAAACCTCTTTCTGGCTTATTAGAGGTAATACTTCCATGACTTTAGCCCATTTCCTAATAATCTCTACCTTGATATAAAAAATCACATACTCACCATGCCAATACCATCGAATAGCTTTATAATTTATTCTTTTTGGCCAAATAAACCCGTTTATCATTCTTTTTGAAAAACATTGAACTCACCATCTTAATGCAGCACCTCAAACAAAACCCTCGTATACTATCATGTGCTTCTCATTGACCGAATGTGTGAAACTCAAGTCTTCTAATGAACCATGGATTTTGATACCAAATTTATTAGGATTCAAGGACCTCTTATATGCAGAAACAAGAACTCTTAGTATCGGGATCCCACCAGGATTCTATACTTAACCGCTTAGAAACAAAATCAAGTACGAGTACAAAAAATAAAGCATTGAATGTACACATCACAAGAAGACAAAGGTTTATATAGTTGGGCAATCTTTCTATTCTTCCCCTACAGTATAGAAGTTCTATCTTCCCCCTTTTCCAATCATCCATTCTGAATAGAGAGCTAAGATTGCCCCATCACAATGTCGCGTCTCTACACTATTTTATTTTTAATTTTTTTTCTATAAACTATTTTGACACTAAATTTTGGACGTTCATTCCTCTATTAAACTTGCACCAACGAAAAATATAAAAAAAATATTTTCAATAAAATAAAATGACCAAAATACCCCTGAAATATTCAAGGGGTATTTTGGTCATTATATTTTATTGAAAATTTATTTTTTAATATTTTTTATAGGTGCACCCAATGAGAAGATGGCATGTACCAAATTTTATATTCATACAATTAGTATTAAAAAAAACTAAAAAAAAAATACTTTGAGATGCGGATCCAAGATCAAACGGTGAGTGACTCTCTTGATCAAAATTGGACGGCTGGATAGTAGGGGGAGGATAGAACTTCTATGCTGTAGAGGAAGCATAGAAACCTTTCCCTATATTGTTTGCCCCAAAGGACTACACAGGGGTATGATAAACTGCAATCCACTATTTCGATGGAAGTCACCTCATAAATTTTAGGATGCATAATTAACTTTTTGACCCTTGACAAAACCTAGTCAAAGTAATCCTTTTAGACTAGCTCTCTTGTTCGATATCAACCATCGATCTCTCATCTCTATTTTATAGGTACACTACTATCGACGAAGAGAAACTTAAGAGCAACAAATAAGGAAAACGAAATACCATATACAAAACAAAATAGGGAAAATGGCCTATACCCCCCTCCTGAAATTTCCATCCCTATTTGTCTTTTGGGTTCATCATAACCCCTTGTACCCCCTCAAGTTTAAAATTTTGGGACTGTTTGCTCTTAATTATGCTTTTCTTTGTTCTTTTTACAAATTTGATATTTATATTTTACAAAATGCTAAACCCTTATATTAATCAACTTCCTTTATTTTCTCTTCCATTGCCTAAAACCAATTTTACCTCCATATATCCCACTCTATAAATTTAGACATGAAAAGAAAATGATTTTTTTTAATATTATGGTCTATTTTACAATTACATCAATATCTTTTGAACTTGAAAATCGATTAATCAATATCTTTATTGCTATTGTTAATGTATTATCATTATTATTTATTTATTCATTTAATTAAAGAAATTTCTCAAAATGCCTAAAAGAGATGAATTATTTAACAAATTGTTGTTATTATTGTAATTACTATAATTATTATTAATTATAATTTTTTTATTATTATTAGTATTATTATCATCAACATCAATAAAATTTGTATATCGAGTCACAAAAAAACTAATGCAAATGATTAATGTATGGGTTTAGCATTTTATGATCAAATTTATAAAAAAAACATAATTAAAGGGCTAATGATCCCAAAGTTTTAAACTTGAGGGGTACAAGAGATCTCAATGGGCTAATAGGAATGGAAATTTCGGAGAGAAGAGTAGAGGTAATTTTTCCAACAAAATATTATATAAAAAACTACCATTTGAATTTATATCTTTTGAGAAATACTAATACGTTACTTAAGCCCCCCCCTTGTAATATACTCTAAAATTTAACACAAAGGAGTGGAAGAGAAGGAACTTTATTTAAAAAAATCAGAAATCAACGATATCAAGTTTGAGATTAGAGGGGAATGACTTGAACTAGTTTCTTTTTTAAAATACTGATCCTGAATAGGACCACCATCAGCGATTCAGTTGAAAATAATGCAAAACAAATTTAGAAATAAAATAACATAGATGTAAGCAGGCATTTAATCAATCAATCCAACTCTCATTAAAAAAACATTCAAACGTTGAGCTTTATTTTTTAGTCAAATCAATTTAAATCAAATAACAAATCGACTAAAAATGATTAAATTTATTTAAATTAGGACTTGTTAATTTGAATCAATTCATATTAATCCGAATCAGCTTTTAAATCAAAACAAAATGGTTTAAATTAAGAATCACAAAACAAAACCCATTTGATATTAAAACAATGTGTAAAAATTATTTGAATCTGATTTTTAATCAAATTCTTATTTCAATATATCTGAACCGGTAAAAAAAAACAGGGTTAAAAAAAAATTTGCTTTAATCAAATTCATTCGAGAAGTCCATACCAGTTGTGATTTTTGTCTCTTTAACTTTATATGTATTTGTAAGATGATTAAGTGGTACAAGTTGCATGGCCACATTTCCATTGAATTTGAACTCCCCATCCTTCTACCATTCAAAAAACAATAATTAAATAATATTTGTTTAAAAAACTTGCCTGAATTCCAAGTGAATTTGATCAAAGCAATCTTAAATAAATAAATAATTTTCATGAAATCAGGGAAGAGAGCAATCAAGTGGGTCCCATCCCCCAGCTATTGTTTCAGTGTTAAAAGCCAAAATAAGGAAAAGTAGAAAAGAAGTCTGCCCCGCACACTTGACTTTTTTTAACCTATGAATGCCACGTGTACATGCCTAACCACGTTATCGTATTGATAGACAAGTAAAGCCCAAAACATATTGTTAATGCCATTATACCTTTTCTTGACGATAGTAAACTCCAAGAAAAAAAATCTCTTATTCTATTGCCGGGGACTTATGTTTTTATTGGCTACACTATTTGGCGGTGTAGGTTTTTAAAGTGCTCAGTATTTTTTTTTAAACTACAATATTTTAATACAAAATTTTTCAAGTATTCGGTATTTTTGGTTATTTGAAAAGGTAGAATGGATATTTTTATAAAAAAATAATAGCAGTAGTTAAAAACAATTCATGTAGTTTTTTGGGTAATGTCACACACTATATCGGCGATGTCATTATTCTCTATTATTAATAAATGATTTTGTTTCTATTAAGAATTTTTAGTTTACTATTGATTAATTAATTAAAATACCCATAAACAAAAAGTTACTATATTATAGAATAAGGATATCTAAGTATTTAAAAATATTGAGTACTTCAAGGGTCTACACCACAAGTGGTGTCGCTTAACAAAACCCATGTTTATATTGTGTTGGATATCAAAAGCATCCGGTCCGGTCGGGTCTAGGCTTGGCCAGACCTGGATCCGAAAAAAAATTATGAGACCCAAAACCGGACTCGATTGAATCCGATTGGACTCAAACCCGGACTTGACCCAAAAATAAAAAAACAAATATATATATATATATATAAAGGTCACGGTTTCTACGAGCCCAAATAGAAATGAATTACCTCTTAAAAATCTATTCTGGAGATAGATTTTTTGACCCAATTTTTAAGTACAGGTAATCTCTAATTTGGAGATCATGAATATGAAAAAATTCATAATTTTTAAAAATTTAAAATAATAATTTTATTAAGAAAACATTTGGACCGTTAGTTTCAATTATTTTTAGATGGACCACCTATTTGCATCTATCTTTAAGATGGATGCTTTATACCTCAGAGACTACAAATGTAGAAATGAGGTCCCTGTTACATGAAACAATTTTTCTTATTTAAATATTTTAACTAAAAATATAAATTTATATTTATTTAAATATTATATATAAATTATTGTTTATATAATAATACTATTCGAATTGGGTCCACATGGACCTGGACCTGAATGTTGTTTGGGTCCAATATTTGAATCGGACCCAACCTGCCGGGTCAAATTCTTGAACCCATATCAGGACCCAACCCAGTCCTAGGCAGGATCCAGGTCCATTGCCACCTCTCTCCCTCTCTCTAGGTGAATGGCCTGGGGCTGGGCTTGGTCTGAGTTAGTCTTGGCCCGGGCTAGGTCTCCCTCTCTCCCCCTCTCTCTTTCCTCTAGTCGAATGGCCGGGCTTGGGCTTGGCCTTGGGCTTGGTCAGTGTTGTCCTTGGCCTAGTCTCTCTCTCTCTCTCTCTAGGCAAATACCTAGGCCTAGGCTCAATTGGGGTTGGCCTTGGCTCAGGCTAGGACCCAAGTGGTTAGCTCGAGCCCGAGTGGGCTCAAGACCTTGGGCCGTTGTGATGGTCGGGACTGGCTCAGCCTGCCCTTGTTAATTCGATACAATGAAATTATATTATCAAATAATTTGTGTTTCTTTTAGTTAACCTAAAAAAATAAGATATATGATAGATTTTTAGTAAAACATTTAGTCCATTGGCGAGGCAAGTTGGGCCATTGACTCCTAAGCTTAGGCCCAGCTAGCTGGCTTGGGTTTCAAGCTTGGGCCCAGGCTAAGTTTAGAAACCCAAGGGCGGATTCTATAGGGCCACTTGGCTTCCAATATTAATAGTATGGGTGCGGTTTGTTTAAGGCCCCATCCTTTAATAATCAAAGTTAGGCGTAACTCTAAACTTGCCAAAATAATGTATTTTTACCGCCTAATTATGAAATCTAAATCTCTAAAAATAATGTAGATTATATAGATCTATAACTGCTTAGAACTTTTCAAAATGGACAATCTAGATAATTTATTACAAAATGCATAACTATTAGGACCGATTTTTTTATTTTATTTATTTCATATCCATACTTTTCGAAGGCGAAATAATCAAATATACAGTTTTTCATCATCTAAACAACCTTTTTGGGTGGGTTTTTGAAGTGTACCTTGCTTCTATGTAATAAGGTTGACACCTTGTATAAATTTTGTGCTTTTATGTATTAAAACAAAGTTTATATAAAGTTGCAATTTTCTATTATAAAAGTATGGTGGACATCAAAAACTCAACGAAAAAAAAAATGTTCCGAACTTGAAAAACCTTCCTTGAACATCTCGGTCTCAAAATATATGGACATAAAGAATAAAAAATTTTAAGTTCTAAAAATAATGCATCTAGACCGTCTACATTTAATATTATCAAGTTTTTATAGATCTACTTAATTTACAGTGTTTTAATTATAGTTGAACATAGATTTTTAAGTCATTGTAAGATTTACAACCCGTGTTATAATATAATTTAGACGTGCGCCTTATTTGTATAGTATATAATATGAGGCATGTATCTTATACAAACCTCACCCTAAGTATTATATACATGATCTTTATTTCCAAGAAGTGCAAAATATCACGTGCTTAATGTGAGTAAAGCTTCGATAAGCAGATTGGCCATCCATTGGCTGTAAAGATTATTGGATGGAATAGACAAGAAATAATAAAATTCAAAAGGAATCCATTCAAGAAATTTTAATCATGGCACCAATAAACGATAAAATGAGAGAGAGTAGATTTAAGTGGGCTGGCCATATGGTACATATCAGAAGGCTCAAAATGAGCAAAGAGTATGCCCCAAAAAACGTGTTCAAAAGTAGTCAAAAAAATATAAAGAGACTTATGACCTCGTTGAGAGGATGACTCTTAATATAACATAATTTATGTCAATATTTGTGTAGCTGACCGAATCAATTAGAAAAAAATGATGATAATAATGATGTTGAATAGATAAAGCACTATCTTAATGTGATTTCCGGTTATCCCTAGTTTTCCATTCGAGAAGCTTAATGGAAAGACACTGAAGCAGGACGTCATGTAAAACTTAGTGCTTTTTAAAAAAAGAAAAATCTTATTTCTATTATTGAGAATTTGAGATACATAATTAAACTTCTTTATTCGTAACTCTAAAACAAAGAAAAAGGTTACATAAAAAGAAATTAAAAATAAAATCACGCATCACATCGATAATAAGCAACAAGAGAAAAGTCTAAATCTAGCACACAGAGGTAGACAGAGATGAGACCAGATAGTGGAGTTTGTTAGGTTTAGAGAGAGAGAGAGAAGTTTTTGTGTGTGTGTGTGAGAAGTTTTTGTGCGTGTATGAGAGAGAGAGAAGTTTTTGTGTGTATATGTGTGTGTGAGAGAGAGTGTTTTGGAGAAGAAGAAGAACTATGGAGCGAGGTCAGGTATTGAGATGAATTCAGTTAGTGAGTGGTGGAGATTGTATAATTCAGAGAGAGAAGAAGCATGTTGTTGTTGCTGTATTTGTTGCTGAAAGTGTTGGGCTTTGAGGATGGCTAGTTGGGCCTTAACCATGGCTAAGTCTTGTTGGGCCAATGAAATTTGGTGGAACAGCTTCGATATTTGATGTACACAACCATGAACAGGGTCCTGTTCTCGAGAATGGGCCTCAAAAACCATGCACTCTGCCGCCTCAGATCTCTTATCAATTGGAACTTTCTGCATCATAAGGAGAACCAAGAAAACTATCAGTTCAACATTACGTTTCTTTATGTTTTCCACTTCAGATTTCAAAGAGGGAGAGCATGACTGGCTGCGAAAAGAAGATAAATGTGGGCAGTGTTTTGCAAACTCGGCCGGTCCAACTCGGAAGCAGCTGGTCAAACCAGAACCACTAGGCACGGGCCGATTCTGTTTTGGTAGTCCGGCCAGGTATTTAAGAAAAAAGAGAAAAAAAAATATAAAATCTCAAAAAATGAGGGATTTGTTTGTAATGTATATTTTAATGTTTTTTATTTTTTTCTGAAAGATTGGAACGTGTTTTGGCCGGGAACATGTATTTTTTACATTTTCTCTATCTCTTTCAAAAATTTCAAATATACCCTTGGACATAAACCAATCTTTTAAAATCCTTGTTTCTTTAAATCATGTTTAAATATATTTTTCATATATTTTTAGATTTTTTTTATATCTTTAACACTTTTTGGACAGATCGGGACCTGCCCGATTAGTCCGGATGAATTAGCCATTTTACTAGTTGCTCGGACAATTACTCAAATCCAGTCCTTGGCCAGTTTCCGAGGCCGGTTCGATTGTTTGAACACTGAATGTGGGTAACACTTTCTCTTTTCAGTTTGGAGAGAGAGTGACTTGCTGTAAAAAGAAGATATAAATCTGGGTAACACTTTCTCTTTTCAGTTTGAAGAGAGAGAGGTTTTGATTCCTTGTTTACTCTTTTTAGCTGTAGAGATGCGAAATGAGGAAAGAAGAGTAAAGGGCAAAGGAAAATCCAGGTTCTCTTTTGATTTCTTTTCCATATCTTTCTCATCTCCTTAAAATAAATGACTAGCTTTGCTTTAAAATCTGATAAAGAAAAAGGACTCTAAAGAAGAAAGAAGTAATGGACAGTCTTTCCTTTTCTATTTTTCATTCCCTTCAAGGACAATCCACTCTTCCTCCCTAAATAAATTTTTTTTTTTTCCCTTTTCTTCAAAAACTCCAGAAAATTATTAATTCTTTCTCTTTTTTAAATTTCCTTTTTTTTTTTTTAAGTTTAGGAATTTCTTAGAAGGCTAAAAACTAATCTCTGTGAGAGAGAATAACCTAAATGGAAAAGCAATTCCCTCTCTCTCTCCCCCTTATTTTCAATTTCATGCTTTTGATAAAAAAGAAGGCAAGAAGAGGAACATTGTTATACCTTGAATGAAAAGCAGTTAAGAAAGAAAGTAAAAATTACCATAGATGTTTAGTTAACAGGATTCAATCTAACAGTGAAAACTAAAACAAGGTGATCACTCTAACCGAATGGAAAGCAATTCTCCCTTCCTCTCTCTCTGGCTCTCTCTCTCTCTTTCTCTCTCTGGAGCCGGTGCGATTGCGTCGAGTTCCAAGGTCCTATAAGTAATGTACATTGTAACGCATCATCTTAAGATTCTAAAATGTTTATTTTTCCCTAAAAATAAGTGTTCACTTATCTGCAATATCTGTACTATTTTTTTAAGCTTTAAATTTCATAATAGGTATTGCAAATTGATTTTAAAGCCATGGTAGATATCTTTTACACCCAAAATGCTTTCCGGACAAGGTTTTGAGGTGAGGCTTTTCTTTGTTTTTATGAAGTTTAGGCTTTAAAGAAATTGTATCTATATTGCATGATATGTAATATTGTTAGACTGTTTAATTTTTTATACATAATATTATCAAACTATCAAACTTCTTTTGTGATTTTTGACTATTTTGAGCTATTTCTCGCCAAACAACATATATTTCATTGATTAAATCAACACCGAACTAACCGATAAAAAGAGAGAGTGAGGTTTGTGTCAGACCTAGGCAGGTTCGTTCCCGTGCGCAGAATATCATAAGTTAATTATCCAGGTTAATTTTATGAAAATATTGAATTATCAATAAGAATGAGCACATCTAAATCTCTCTCTCTCTCTTGATCATCTATACTCAAATCTTGATCATCTATCTCACACACACAGTCGACTATACCTAAATGCCTCTTTCTCTCTCTTCTCTCATTCTCTTTCTAAAATGAAATGAAATGAAATGAAATAAAATGTAAGGAAGTAGTGGTTTACCTGGAGTAGTTTCCTGGCATTATTTGCACCGTAGATTTTGTGAATAGATTCATATCTTTTGGGGAGATCTGCTGGAAAATATGGTGCAAATATGCAATCCCTAAAACACCTCTTCCTTACGTGTCTGCAACTCGCACAACGAACACAACAAGGAGTAGAATCCATTGTCTGATATTTTTTCTATCGCAATAAATAAACAAAATCTAGGCTGCAGATCTTCTCTCTCCTAATCGAAATCTAGGGTTAGATTCTCTTCCCTGTAAACAAAATCTAGTGTGGTTGAAGAGAAATCTAGGTCTAGATTTTGGGGATGATGAAGATATCATGTTGGATTCGATTCCATTGTTGATTTTTTATTTAAATGGTTTTTTTGTGAGGTTTCTTTCCTTGCATTGGCGGGTGATATTTGGGAAGTTTTTTTTGTTGTTTTGGTATGTCTAGTGTTCCTCCATCTTTGAATTTGAAAAAACTAGCCGTTGCGTATATATTAACCATTTATAAGAAATTTTTTTTTTTTTTAAATAAAGAAAAACAGCAAGAGAGAGACGTTAGAATTTGATACTTACATCTAACATGAAATTTAATTTGCTTTTCCTAGCTTTTTTTTTTTTTTTTTCTAGGTGTCCTCTTGTGCCAGGGTTGGCAACAGGACTGGTCAGGTCCAGGTCTGGACGGACATGGACTTGGACTCGAAAAAATTATGGGACCCATACTAGAAAAAAATTATGGGTCCCGAAGATATCGGACCCGGACTTGACTAGACCAGATTGAACACAACATAAAAAAAAATCAATATATATATATTTTAAATATTATAATTAAAATATATAATTATATTTATTCAAGAATAATTATCCTATGAAGCCCTCCTATACCTATATGTGAAGGACTTTGAAGGATCGCCATTAAATTTGACACAGATCTATAGAAAAATTATCAGATAGGTGTGGGACTTGACTTTTCTAGATATCTGTGTCAAATTTAATAATGATCTTTTGAGGTCCTTCACACATGGGTGTGGGAGGGTCTCACAAGGTCATTTTCCTTTATTCAAATATTAATAAAGAGTAATAGCGCTATGAGACCATCCCGCACCCATGTGAGTAGGACCCTAAAGTGTCCCCATTAAATTTTGATACGGGTATCTAGAAAAGTTATCACATTGGTGTGGGAATTGGGTGAATGAGTTTATTGGTAACTTTTCTAAAGATTTGTATCAAAATTTAATTGTGATTTTTTACGGTCCCACTATCATGGGTGTGGGAGGGTCTCATAGTATCATCATTCATCAATAAATAGTATTAAAATGTTATATATTAAATATTATTTAAATAATAATACTATTCGGGTCATGTCATAGTCGGGTCCTCGAACCCGGACCCGGGCCGGATCCATTGCCACACCTACACTCTTCCACTTTTTTTTGTTTTTCATTCTCTCTTCGATAACAAATCTCCCTCTCCTTCTCGTTTTCTCTCTTCCCGAGTCCAAGAGATTTTCTAAAGTAGAGATTTCTGCAGTACATGGTGCTTGAAGGGTGCCCAAGCACCTTTAATTGAATTCGAGCTATAAATATATTTTATTATTTTTCATAAATTATTTGTACAAGAAATATGGGGCATCTATGCATCTATATAGGGCTAGCCCAACATACATAATTATTTCAAAAAAAAAAATCGACCAAAATACCTTTAAACAATTAAGATATTTTAATCAATTTTTCTTTGAAATATCGTATGTTTTTAGGGTGCAATTTGTATAAGGTTACAACCTTAAACAATAAAATTAAGATGTACCTCCAAATCTTATCACAAGTATAATTTTCGTTGGATGGCTTGATGATCTATCTTCATCTCTAATTATAAAATTTTAAACTATAAAAATTGTTCAAATCAAATGAATCTATAGACACTTGAAAATCTAAAAAGTGGACGCACCAGATAATGTATTGCAAGATATACTATTTTTAAGACTTGAAATGTTCTTTATTTCATATTCATACATCTTGATGTCGAGATGATCAATTCGGGGTATTCATACATCTCCATGTCAAAGTATTCATACTCCAAATTTTGCTGCAAAATGATTTATAGAATAAATATTAAAAATAAAACACTCTGAGATGTAGGATAAAAATTTGACGCTCAAGAGCCAACTTGTGACATTGTCTCAAGCCATCCTAGCTAACAACTCAGATCCGACGGTTGAGAGTAGGTTTCACATATGCTTTGTATGTGGATGGAGTCATATATAGGGTTTTCCTTCAAACTAACACAAAATGTGTAACTTTTAAAATTAGAAGAAGTTTATATAAGGTGTCAACTTTATACTATAGAAGTAAGATGCACCTCAAAAACTATTGAAAAAGGTTATTTCAACATTGTGAAATATGTGAAGTGATCATCTTGACCTCAAGATGAAATAGTTATTTAAAAAAAAAAAAGGTTTCCAAGCCCTCAAAATAGTATATCTTGTAATATATTATCTAGGTCATTCATTTGCAAGATTTTCAAGTGTTTAAAGATCTGCTTGATCTATACTTATTTTGGAGCTGAAGTTTTATGATTAAGGTGAAATAAATTTTTAGCCATATAGGATTTTTTGGACACCAAAAGTCAATCTTTGTGTCAAGAGGTGTGCCTTACTCTAATTCTTTACGGTTAGCACCTTATACCAGCCACACCCTTTAAAAATTTTAGCACTCCTGCTTTAGTTCTCTTATACATAATTATCAAGGCCAGAGCAGACATTCAAGTCTACTTTGTGATGAGTGCATTGGATAGCTTGGGCAAAACTAAAAATCAAATTTGACCAAAAACTAGTCAAAATCTATGTTTGATCAATTTTAGCTAGTTAGTTCGATTCGTTTTGACTAGTTAAACAATCTAAATAAAGTAGGATCCGGTTTTTATTTGGCTAGTCTAATATTGCTAGGACCAAGATTATGAATGAGAAAAATTAATAATAATAAATTGAAATTTAAAGTTTAAAAGTAGATTATTTTAAGAGCGGTGCGGTTTGTATAGAGCCGAGGCTCTAAACAATCAAAGTAAAGCACACCTTCAAATAATGTTGAGAAATATAATTTAAATATTAGAAATCTTTTTAATAGCCTTAAAATATATTTTCCTCTTTAATTATGAAATTAAAGCTGTAGATTGAGCAGATCTATGAAAACTTGAAAATTGACAGTCCAAAAAAGCATTACAAGATGTTCTATTTCCAAAACTTAAAATTCATTTTTTTCTCATTTCCATGCATCTTGAGGTCAAGTTGATCAATTTGAGGATATTTGGGCACCAAAAGAGCCTTTTCTAGTGAAAATATTGAGGTCGGCTCTAATTTGATTGCAGCCTCGGCTCTATATAAACTTTCTCCGTTTAAGAGAATTAAAATGAACAATCTGGAAAAGGTTCAGAAGATCAATGTTTGACATAATCTTTCTTGACATCTCAAATTTATTTTTCAGATTCATGATCGTACTGGAGGAGGTTAGCTGCCGATAGATTTTTAGATCCAAAATCCATCCAAACGATGGACTTTTGGAAACGCTTGAATATATATTCGGTTCTACTTTAGGAAGAACACGAGTATTTCAAAAAAAAAAAGTACAAATTTTCGAGTTTTTCAACACTTGAATCAGACTATCCAAAATTTAGATACCAAGCACATAACAAATATGTAAGAATGTTTTCTATAGTTGCTAGGTTGAGGAGATTAGATCTCAAACTTTGAGGTCCTAAAATACATTACAATGACTTTCACCTAAGAGAGTAAATTTAGGATATGCTTACGAAGAATCATATAATTCTGGAAAATTATCTTATGGATCCTTGTTTCTCCCAATTAAAAATGTCCCAAAATTTTTCAGTTTTACAATGAGGTCCTTTTTTTCGATCATTTTTTCTATTGACAAAATTACCCCTAGAAGGGTCGAACTAATTTATTTGCTTTTTTTTAATTATTAAGAATAAGTTCAACCCTTGAAGAGTGGATCTGTCAAGGTCCAACTAATTCTTTTTGTTAGTTCAACCCTTGAAGGATCAAATTGAATTTAATTTGTTTTTGAGTGGTCGCACTTATCTTTTCTCTTTGAGATAGTTCGACCTAGCTCAATACAAAATCAAAGTCTCAATGAAATTCAATACATGACAAGCTTAAAAACTTGGGAAAATATATCATTATCTTCTACTTTTAACTTCCATATCTCATGAAATCCAAAAATTGAAAATATTACTTGCAAGCAAAATGTTTTAATATTTTTTATCTTACAACCCCCTGGACCCCTTTGACTATAAATTTTTTAACCAAACAAACATTAAAATGACATCCTATTAAAACTTCATCTCTCTGTCTCTTCACTTCTTAGAGAGTTTACCAGCCAAGACGTTTAGCTTCAGCTCGAACACCTTCTAATGTATGAGAGAGAGATGGAGTTTTAGAAAGAGAAAGAGAGATGGAGTTTGGGTTTTCGAGAGAGAGAGATGGAGTTTGGATTTTAGAGAGAGAAAGAGATGGAGTTTGAGTTTTAGAGAGAGAGATAATGATGTGAGAGAGAGATGAAAATTGGGTTTTTGAGAGAGAGACGATGATGTGAGAAAGAGATGGAGTTTTAGAGAAAGAGAGAAATAGAGACATTTCATAAGTTGATGACGTCAATAATACATGATCAAAAGGATTTAGAGGGTTAGAAGATAGAAAAGATGGAGTCTTTTTGTTTACAAGTAATATTTTTTAATTCTTGAGTCTGATGAAATATAGAAGTTAAAAATAAAATATAATAGAATATTTTCCTAAAAACTTTTGTACATCAAGCCTATGTTTTGAATTGAAGTCGCTTGTCATAGATCTCGTCTACAAGTTGGACGAATTGAATCTCCTTTAGTTCGACCCTTCAAGGCCAAACAAGTAAATTTATCCCTTCAAATGTTGAAATTAAGGGTTGAACCATGTCGAAGAAAAAGAAAACATATACCCGATGACTACTCCAAAAAAACATAGTTTAACATTAAAGGGTATAATTTATTCTTAACATTAAAAAAAAAATAGATTCACCCTCCGAACTTATTATTAACACAACAACAACAAAAGAAGCATTCTTAATAACAAAAAGGAAATATAGTTTGATCCTTCAAGGGCCGAACCAGGGATAATTTTGGCAATAAAGAGTTGGCCAAAAACACCCTAATTCTATAATTAAAAAAAAAAAATAGGACGATCTTTAAATTAAAAATATATACATCTGTACGATAGTTTTCCTACCACTTCAATTATGTTGTGCTTTCTTGATAAGGTGTCATGTATTTTTGCAAAAATAATACGTTTCTAAAGAAAGATTAGGCCATTAATTAGTGGTAGAGCTAAAGTCCCCCACACGTGTGGAATCACTTCATCTTATTTTGAAGAAAAAATAGTCTTTTTTTTAGTGAGTCGGCTGGGGGAAGCCCCTTACTTTTGGTAGGAATTGAGTTTAGGATGTCGCATTGTAAATTGTCAAGCACTAACCAATTAAGCTCGGGCTCTTTTCTTAAAAGAAAAGTAATTTGTGCATCAAGGGAAGCACTTCTACATTGGCATTCCTTGACACATTAAACAGATCGAGGTTAAAAATTGGTGCTACTACCAAAATTGGAATTTGGTTGTATTAAAATTTTATAAAAATAAAAATTCTAGTTTTATTCTAGATTTTTTATTCATTTAATTTTTTCAGTTTCCTACTCATTATTGTTGAAATTTTCATCCCCTAAAATTTTGAATCCAAATTTCAACTCTAACATAGATTTTGGATAGAATACTCCTTTAAATAGATGAGTTGATCGACTCCTAGAACCTTGTCCTATTTTGTGTGTCTTAATTACCTATTTTTAAACTTTGAGTAGGCATGCACTTAAATGAGAGCGAGAGAGAGTATTAAAATTAGCTGGTGACACTTAATCTTTTGCTATCTTTAACATGAGGAGATAAAACCCTGCAAAGTAAAAATAGCCCATGTACAAATGCCAAGGATTCCTTAAACAATCCAACTAAGGTGGACATTGAAATTTTATCAGAATATATATTTTTGATGCAAAATGTTCCTCAAAATATATTTTTATATCTAATTATAAACTTTTAATTTCAAAAATGGTTAAAATCAAAGCAATCTATAAACATGTAAAAATCTTGAAAATGGATGGTGTAGATAATATGTGTAAGATGTACTATTTTTTATATTCATAGTCTTTTTATTTTTCATAGTCATACATCTTGATGTCGAGATGATCAATCACTGGGTTTTTCAACATTAAAATAACCTTTTTCGATGGATTTTTGAGGTGCATCCGTAGTTCTATATTTTAAGTTTGCAACCTTATGTAAACTTTTTCCTTTATAAAATGATATTGTTGTTATTTTTAGTAACAACGGTCACAAGAATTAAGCCGTCATTTGTAAAATCTAATGATTGAGTGGTAGCATTTCTCTAGAGTCTAATAAATTTCACATCTGATTGCTAGAGGTGTTTGTAAATTCTACATTGTAAAAAAACTTTACATTTTCCCCAAATGCCTTGCCTCATGAGAATGAATCCAGCTAAAATGGTATATGGTTACATGCCTTGATAAATTTAGGGGATATGGAGGAAATCAAGAATCTTAACCCCCTAAAAATAACATGAAACCAGCTATACACATAGTCCTCCTCACTCAAAAGAACAACTCTCCAAGAAACCTAAACACCACAAATTCAATAGGTGAATAAGTGACTGCTAAAGCTCTTGTGTCTCTTGCTTGGCTCTTTTCATTGTTTTTGCTGGTAACTTCCTATATAATTTCCTTGTTGAGAGAGAAAATTGTTGATTATTGAGAGGACATAAGGTCCTGTCTTCTATTCTTCTCTAAGTGCACTGGGCTAGATCATATAGTGTTCTTGTACTTTAACTAATGGTTTTTTTTTCTTTTTTTCTTTTAAATTTTTGGTTGATTGCATTCAGCTCGAAGTGCAAAGGGTCAGGATCCACCGGGTCAGCAGATATGGTTGGCTAGGGATTACAGCAGCTATCAGGCAGACTACTGAGGGGCCTGCTATGCCCAAGGCTACACAGGAGCTGAGTGCATAGAACATTACCTTGTTACTCACTGTTGCTACAATTCTTAATATCTTTCTTTCCAACAAGACATGATCCCTTTGAGTATTGAATGCTGAGAGAGTGAGAGGGAGAAATTGTTTTTCTGGTTTAGAATAAGGCAATGATCAGAAATATCCCTGTTTTTTTATAAATTTTTTTTTAAAAAAAGCCTAATTTTTTAAAAATCTACATCCATACTCATTTTTTAACATTATGTAATTATTTTTACCAAAAATGCTCTTCATGACTCTATTAGAATCATGATGTTCCAATGCCTTACTCGTCTCAAATTAATAGACCGCCATGCTACTAATGGCACCTGATGGTTCAATCTCCTAAAATGACCATCAAGGTACGATGATTCAAGGTTCTTTTGACCAATTTTATAAATCATTTCAAAGACCATCACAGTACTAGAGTACCGTGGTGGTCTAGAAAAAAATGGTCAGCAATAACTATTGGTACCATGACGGTCTGTAAAACAACTCGTCATTGGGTCTTGGGCCATCATAGGAACCATGAGAGGTGTTTTTAATTGGTGAGTAAGTGGGAAGAGGGCCCTACTCTAGTAGGAATTGAGCTTAGGACTTAGCTTTGCAAATCGGACCAATTAATCCCAAGATTTGATAACCTCTTTTTAAACTTTCGGGAGGCGTCCACCTCAAATTTTTGATTATGAGAGAGGGACTTTATTGCTTCTCGGAATCATGACCAATCCAGAGGTGCTGCCCCCCTAAACCTTTGAAGGAGGAAGCAAATTAGTAATGGGGGAGGTTTCTATAACTGTAGAACCTTATTTGTAGAAATAAGATTGCAATTTTTGGACACTATAGATTTGACATATCTTTTAAAAAAAGTATTAATATATGACGTATATTTTAAGATTGTGTCTAAATAAAATGAACGGTGAAAATTAATGCAACTTTATTTTTACAAATATGATTACAACCTTGCATAAACTTTTTCCATTATTTGCAGGTTATTTTTAATCTTTCTCCATCGTCATGCTGGCGAGGTGGATGAACATTTTGATCGCAGAGGCAGAGATTGTAGGTTATTTTTAATCTCGCTATCGTGGCCATGGGGGCGAGGTGCAGGAATATCCTGATTGCGCACACAGAGAGATTGCATCTCTATCATGGTGGCTAGGTGCATGAAAATTTTGATTGTAGAGAGAGAGAGCATCACAATTACTGCTTTTTGATGCAGAAAGATCGCAAACACTAAGCAGTCGGATGCAAAATCGGATGATTGAGCTGTTACTCCATAGTGTCCAATGGATATTTTCCTTAAACACAATTAATTGTACACCCCAAGCTAGCTATTTTTTACATTAGTGGACACTAAATCCAATCATTCTTTAGGAAACTTTCCCTAAATGCCTTATTACCTTAGCTTAATGACTTAGAATAGCCAGCTAAGTACATGGTTACATGCATTGGTAAATTCAAGGAATAGGAAGGCAATCAAAAATATCTAAAATGACATGAGACCAGCCAGCTCTATAAATAGTCCTCCTCCTAACTCAAAAAAATCATTCTCAAAGAAAAATCAAACACAACCATTGCAGAGTTGAATCAATGGCTGCAAAAGCACTTGTGTCTCTCGTCACGGCTCTTTTCATTGTTTTTGCAGGTATCTTACTTTACAATTTTCTTCCTTTTTTTTTCTTACATGGAAAGAGAAAATGTGCTATGCTCACTATGTAGCATAGGACCATGATAATGATTATGTTTGCGAGGACTATCGCAGTCAAATCTCCCGTGTCCAATGCTTGTTCAGACGATGGATGATCTCATTAGGGAGAATCGAACAGTACGCTCCATCGGGAGCATAGCACATGCTCTCACATGAAATATTTTTCTCTTTTACTTATTTATAGAAATTTCATTGCTTATGAATTATATTGCAAGATCCCTCGTCGAAAAATTGGAATGACAATTGATATGTGAAAGTCACCTACTATTCTTCTATTCTTCACTTTTTTTATGACCTTTTCTTTCTCTTTCTTTTTTTTTTTTCTTTTTCCTTTTTTTATTTTTAATTTTTTGTTGGTGGGTTGATTGCTTTCAGCTCAAAGTGTGAAGGGTCAGGATCCGGGGGGCCAGCCGATATGCTTGGGCGGAGATTGCACTAGTTACCAGCCGGACTGCTGGGCGGCCTGCTATAGCTATGGCTACCCAAAGGGAGGGGAATGCATAGAACATTACCCAGTTACACAATGCTGCTGCAACTCTTAAGATCTTTTCTCCAACAAGAATACGAGGCTTTTGAAGATTGAATGGCTGAGAGAGAGAAGAGAGTGGGAATTTCTTTTCCATGTTTAAAATAACAGAAAATGGATCTCATGGGATAGCCTTTACTTTCCTTGAGAAATATATTATTAATTCATTTTCAATAAATCTATCTTTGGGTGCATTTATGTGTACGAGGAAAGTGAGAGAGAGAGAGAGCATTGCTATTTAATATCTTTGAAATTAGCACAAAACGTGTAAGCTTTTAAATTTCTTCTCTTACTAAGCATAGTATGAAGACGAGACGGATTGGCTGGACCATTGGTTGATAGCAAGTACTCCATTAGGTCGAAAGCTAGTAAAAAATAATGTTCGATCAATTTTTGTCTTTTAGAATGATCGGTTTCGACTAGATAAACAAAGCTTGACAATTTTCTAATATATTTTGTGCACTAAAATTGTTTTTTTTTCCTTAAAAAATTCATTATATTTACGGATGATGTTTCTTTTCTTAAAAGCGAAATTAACATTTCACTCTTAACCTTACACAGCTACACCAGGAATAGGACTTTGGCTCATGAAATGCTTCCATGAAACCTTGCACTCTTCTGCACCAATGTCTCTGAAACATTATTTTTCCCGATTAGATTTAGAGCGCGTATAAGATTGCTTTGATAAGATTTGGACCCGTGAGAAGTTGATATACAAGATTTATATCAGACTTTTCACCAGGTGTCGATATTAGGCCAACTACAAGACGGATAGTGTTGGGAATGGGTGGGTCAACCTAGACCCAGACTCAACTGAGTAGGCCAGATTTGGACCTGAAACCCACCTCGTAGCAAGGTTAGGTACGGGTTTAGATATTAAAATAATAATAAAATTTATGTATGGGGGAATGATTAATAATAATAATAATTATGTATGGGGAATGATTTCATTTGTATAATAATATAGTGAAACCATCTTTAAAGACCATGTTAGAGCCTTTTGTTTGGCACCAATTTTTAAATATACGCTCTTTTCATTTTAAAGAACAATCATAAAAAGTAAAATTTGAAAAAACATCATCAAAAGTATTTTTTTAACCCAATTATTATAGACTGTTCATTTTAGAGAGATGCTTAGATATAGACCTTAAAATGATTTTTTTTTTCAAAATTTTTAAATAATATTATTGTCATTAGATTAATAATTCCAAAAAGTAAAAGTTTTTCTTGAATTTTTGAAGACCTAGATCTTAAAATTATGGATGGTTAATATTCATGGGCGGAGCAATAATTTTGACCATAACTTGGATAAAAGTTGTATTTTATTTTATTGGGATTGATCATGATGAAGCGAGAGTAAGAGCGTGCATACAAATGTCTAAAACATAGTTATATAGTATTTATATTTTATGTTCCTTACACATAAATATGAGGCCAACAGGAGCCCCATATAGTCAAACTTGGACTTAGGCATAGACCTAGACCTGACCCTCCGGGTCCAATCAAGTCAACCTGAACCCATTTCCCACCCCTATTCCCAGGTATGTGCCAAAACATATAACCGCTCACGCAAGGCGCACACAATCGCGCAAGTCTAGCCCATTCTTGTGGGAACATAAGGGTAACATAGGATACCTAAATATGAAATTTTTTTTATTTGGAGATCGAGAAAATTTACATGTCTACTCCCCGAAATGTAATTCCATTATCGAAGGTACAGTGACTTATGCATCCGGGGACACGTAAGACGTAGCGTTGTGGTCTCTCCTAAAGAGGGTAAAATCAAAGGTTTGAAACTTTCCTCCAAAAATTATCAGTTTTAGTTTTTCAAATTCATTTACTCTTTACACATCCATACTCTCCTATTATATATCCCTAAAAAATTAGGTCTAAAATCTATAGATCAAGGGGACACACATCTACATATCATACGAGCCCTAGGACTCGTAAAACCGTGTCTCCTTTATCTAAATCACAAGTTCCTATCTGCTAGTTTTTTTTATTGCAAGACTTCCGCCAATTTTTCAGGCCAATATTTGGACCTTGCACAGCATACAGAGAATTAGAAAGCCATTGCCCCCAAAGAATGGGAGAATCAAATCATAAACAATTAGTTAAGACTTAAAAGGCCTTGTCTAATTTTTTATTTCCATCCTAGAGCCTGCCTTATACCGGTGTAAATGAGTCCCAGAGACCTCCCAATCAAGCAAACCAGAAAGAAAGACACAGCACTGCTCACTTTAGCTGCTAGTGCTCTAAGCAATGGCATTGCAATGTCATAGAACTCCAGAAATAGGCTGAAATAGTACCTCCTGTATCCACAAAACGTACCATGTAAACATTTTGGTAGGAAGAACAGTAAGAAACTGTATAAAATTTGGTGTGTGTGTTAGAGAGAGAGAGAGAGAGAGAATATAACAAAACTCACCACCCTGTCAACGATCTCAACTCGGTTGTCCGCTTCATGGGCAAAGACACTTCCCTGATCACAATACATTGCAAAGAGGAAGTTGTTTCCATGGGCTTGCCCAACGTAAGCTTTCTCCACCAACTGACTTTCTCTGACGAGCTCTCAATCGGCTTCTTGATAATCTGGGTTTGCAGTGAGCACAAGTCAAAGCGATCTTCATACATTGATACAACAGAATCCACATTCTGATGCAGCCAATTGCTCAATGCCACCTGTCATAAAAAATGTTCATGGTTACAAAGGATACCTATCTGTTTGATTAGTCGTGCATGGCAAAAAAAACCAGCTTGCCAAATGAAAAGTTAAAGGTTAGTATTGTTCAGAAAATAGGCGGCGAAAAAAACCAGCTTGCCAAATGAACAGGTTAAAGTTAGTATTGTGCAGAAAATAGGCATCATTTTACCTACCTCATTTCGTAATCTTTGAATTGCTCTTGTTGATAAAGAACACAAAACCAACCCTAAGCGGTTCAATTCACTAGACAAAGCACTGTCAACAGAGATAAGCTCTAGATATATGCATGTGATTCCATCTGCCAGAGTAATCAAGAGGTCCTCCAAGATGTCAATCACATGCTCAGATAGAACTTTGCCGCCACAATAGCCCCCATTCCTGACATATTTAACGAATTGAAACCAATAAAATTAAACTCACACAAAGCAAATCAACCTCAAATTTGGAAAATAATCCACTAATTCAAAGAACATAACAACAAAGGACTAGAAGACATACACGAACCACACAACCCATGCCTAAAACGTATTTATAGAAAGAGCATATAATGTTAGAATCAGCAATAAATATGATAAGCCATGAATACACCTAGAAAGAAAGTGATGCACAACCATGTACCATACGAGGGAAAATCGATAAGCTTCTAAAAGTCACAGTGAGGAAACAGTGTTCCCAATTTTATTGAGTATCGAAAGAGGCAGAACTTTTTGTTTCTGAAAAGTGAAAGCCAGTTGCTGTACAGTACTTATTAGGAGAAACATGCAATAGTACTTAGTGCCTCAACTTATGGCGTGTAATCAACCTGGTGGTGTGGAACATGTCCAGTTTTGAATTCAACTTCAAAATCCCCTGAACAACCAAAACAGAGCGCTAAGTGAATCAGCACTCAACGAGATATCATTCTTATGACCCTCCTCCCTATACCCTGAAAACTTTTGATGTTCCACTCCATCTATTCCATCCGAAGGACAGAAATTACAAATAGATATCCCCTTCATATTTAACTTTCATATATTGCATTACCCCAGCACAAATAAAGATTCCCCTCATAATCAACTTTCATATATTCCATTGGCCCTTACACCTATATATAATTATCTTCCTACCTTCCTTTGCATTGGCCCATAATGTAGTCCAAACCATCCTTGCAGAAGAGCGACAAGATGACTCAGAGCCCCCTCACACATATGACAAGCATAAAATTCCCAGCTGTGAACCTCTGACCTAGCCAAATTCATGTTTTTGGTCAAGAAAGCTGAAAATGACAATAAGAACCTTGACTACTTTTTGTTAACAACAAAAATAAGTTAAACTTCAACACCAATGAAGATGTCCCTGAAAAAAACATATAGAGAAATTTACACTAATTTCCTGGGAATTATAGATATTTAAAAAACCGAACTCAAAAGTTCATTTATACATTCATACCCCTTCTTTTTTCCTATTTTTCCCACATTGTTTCTACTTCAGACCTCCTTGAAGGTCTGAGGTTGAGTTTTGAGTTTCCGGACAACTTCGCACCTTGAACTTCAGATCTTCAAGCTCCAACTTATGTTAATAAGAAGGGAAAAGTTTCTATAAGGATGCTACCTTATAATGTAGAACTACGGATGCCCCTCAAAAATCCATCGGAAAAGGTAGTTTTAATGTTGAAAAACCTTTTGATTGATCATCTCGACATCGAGATGTATGACTATGAAAAATAAAAAGATTTTAAGTCTCAGAAGTAGTGCATTTTACAACATATTATCTACACCGTCCATTTTCAAGATTTTCATATGTTTATAGTTCTACTTGATTTTAACCATTTTTTAAATTTAAAATTTTATAATTAGATATAAAAATAGATTTTGAGATAATCCAAATAACATTTTACATCAAAATTATATACCATGATAAAATTTGAAGGTGCACGTTACCTCTACACCTACGAATGCATCCGTATTCAAACTGCACCCTAATAAGAAAAACCTCTCAGATGAGATCCGAAGTAGTGGTTTATGACAACTTGGGATCTTGAAGGTCTGAAGTTCACAACTTCGAAATTTGGACCTTCAAGGTCCGAAGTTGACCAAAACCTCAAGGAGGGGTTGGGGGCTTTCAAATAACAGATATTTGCGGGATATTAGCTTAAATTTCCCAAAAATATATTGTTATCATCTTCACAGCCAGTATTGCTATCCAAATGACCAAAAGCTGTCAACCTGGAGAGGTCGTAAGAAAACTTTCAAAGGTGTCAACCTGGACAGCTAGCTTTTAGTGGAAAAGTATTTACTGCAAGATTCTTCCAGGTTCAACCATTATCTTCAACAAAAAGGATTGACAAAATGTCAGGAGTCATTCGTCAATGGTTACTGGCAGCAGCAAAAGTTCACCATGGGAGTGGAGGTCCTGCCAAGTTCAGGATCTGGCCATTAATCATGGAACAACTTTGAGACGTTAAGATCTAAAAAGAAGTAATAATTGATAGCTCACCATCACATGTTATCTTTGATTTTAATCAATTTACAATGTATACTACAAGCAGTATCCTTACTATATAGACACGCAGATGCAAAGATAAGACAAACATAAAAAATAAAGGGGAATAACACATAATTGAATATGAAAAGAAAAACATGTCAATAAAGTTACGAAGATAATTATCAAAAGATGTAATATAGATGCAATTATAAGTAATGATCCTGAGTTACCTGCCAGATCCAAATCTCAGAAAAAATATTAAATCAGCATACAAGTCCTCCTTCCCACATTTTCTAATATTCCTTAAGACAGCATCATCTCCACCCAGCTTTTTAAACATTTGAGTAACAGTACCCTACATGGGACGAAAAACCACTCAATTCAAATTTGAAACATGATATCACGAAAAGCAAACAACAACAACAAAAAACAAGGTAATATCGTATCAAGGCACCTTGTTTTCACTCTCTCTTTCCAGAGAAAGCCCTGTTTGCAGCCATTCGATGCATATTGGCTGTATACAGACCCTTACAATTCTTGATAAGAGCATAAGCCAATCATCCCTATTCACAAATTCATTACTCGCTGGGATATTTTGAACCTGCCAGGCATGAATAATAAGCCTTATCCAGCCAAGTACACACACCCTAAGCATCACAAAACTTAAAAATCTCCACATAGATTCATACAATTATGGATCACATGCACATCGTTTATCTTCAACTGATCATATCAATTCAATGATGCAATTCAAATGAAACTCATACCAAGAAAAGATATCATTTTCAACTCGGGAGATGATAAGATGGCTGCTAAATAAAGGTTAAGCTAACACAGATAAATTCCTACCATGACATGTACAACCTACAAGTCCCACCTATTTGTCCAGACATCACATTCTTATTTGATTCAATTGTATGGATGTGGTACATAAATGCATTATGAGATTGATTTGTCAGAAAAGCAGTAAGAACAAACATGTGCATGTCTTGGATAACTTACCAAAGGGACAGAAACTCCACATGAACATCAAGAACATCTAAGACAGTACAATCCTGAAAGCGAAGTTAGTTACACACCAAACACATGACATCCTTGAATGATTTGCTTTATGGTCACTTTCATCCTTTAGTCCTCCAAACAATGGCAAAACTCAAACATCTAGATCAGTGTTTAAAAGCTTGAACTCACTTGACCACTGCCAAAAATGAGTCAATTCACCAAGTCAAACAGTAAATTCAGAAAAACTAGAGAACTAAGGGAGTTTTTAAAAAATTATTATCATTTTTTTTGGAAAATATAGCCAATTATAGGAAACAAACCCAGTTTGTCAACCAAACTACCACAGTGTTAATAGCCTTGAAGAGAACATTTCCTGGTCGAATTGACAACAAAAGGATTATATAAAAGGAAAAACACACATCTATCAAACATCCCACTCAACGGATTAAGTTGACTTGCAGAGTTTTTCGGACTCAAAAATGAGCTCTCATTAACTGATCTCAGTTATTGATGTAGAAGCAGACAATAAAATCCAACAAAATATTATCTGTTCAGAACATAAGAAATCCAATTTTAGGATTCCAATTGATCTTCTCCTTAAGTCCTTTCCAAACCCATAGGGCCACTTCCCTTCACTTCACGATGCCCAAAATCCCCTTCACTGCAAGCTTATGAATCTCTTACAACGAACCAAGTGGATTCAAGATTCCTTATCACCACACTAGAGCATGGTCAAAACCTATGTTACAAAGACAAGGATACATGTGTCAGCATCCCACACTACTATGAGTCTCGGAAACACCAACGCAAGATTATCCCTTTTTTTTTCTCTCTCTTTTAAAGCTGAGACACAATACATTCATATATCATTTAGAGAAGGGGAGAGTTGGAATTTTAAGTGAAATTAATTGCTTTAATAATGTATGTTGAAGGTCCTAAAATATCCTACAAAAGTGTGATGTCATTCAATGTTAGACATGTGCCAAAATCCATTGATACCCATGTCCATGTTACATAGAGCGGGAAACTCACGAGCCACCTAAGTCCATTTGGCTTGGACTAGTTGCAAGTCCTGCCAGCCACCTGTGTTGAGTTACACAAAGACTTGGTGAGGTTCTAAATATTTCCTATGTCCCCAATGACCATAGCACCATATTAGGGTTTTTTTTTTCTTTCTTTTCATATTATTCATTTCCGCAATTTTTAAAAATGGTGTTATATGCATTTTTAAAGACTTCCCAAGCCATGAGTTGAGTTGCCCCAAGGCTCAAGCTGGTACCAAGCTGAGTACGGACATACAAACTTTGAACTTAGCTTACATCTGAAGGTATCAGATTTCAACATGCAAATTATAAATATCAAGCTGCAAAGTGCAGTATGCAAGAAACAAACTAGTTTTGCATGGAACCATACCTACAATTACCTTCAAGGCTCCCCTCATCACCAATATCAAGATTTCACGTTTCCCTTCATGGCTTTCCTCATTGCTACCACTTGTAACAAGATGGGATGCTTTAAAAAGAGGCTTATGCCAACAATATAATATTGTCTGGTGTTGTGCCCACCATATTATGGTTCCTTTTGTCATGTGCACCTCTAAAGGGGGCCTCAGCGAGGCAATCCTTAACAGCCTCCTATATAATCTTATTTGTGATGATGTCATCATGTGTCTTGTAAGCTTTAAATATTAATAGAAAATACATGTTCATACTGTCAGATATGCTGGAAAACTATATTAGAGTGACAATACCCAAATGCATATATAAGTTTCCTTCATAGATAAAGCAACTGTCTTCAAAACTCAAAACACTATTATCAAGTATATTGACCCTACACAAGATTTTTCACTCAAAGTACGTTTTCATTTTGGCAATGCAAAAGTAAATGAACTCAATTAACAAATGTTTAAGATTCATGACACTAACAAGTATTGGAGACAGAGCCTGCCTCTTTCCGGAGATGCTGCAATGTAGCCCAGAGCAATTGTAACCTGGGACCCAAAGCAATAGCATGCAAACTTAAAGGACGCCTTGTGCTGTTATTTTCACATCCTACAACTCTGTTATCCAAATTACCATCATGTTCAACTGCATCCATAGCATCAACAAGTTTCCTTTGAACCTCATCCCAGGCATATCCCACATTTATCTGATTTCCTCTCTTTAAAGCACTGTTAACAAATAAATTTGAACGAAATGAGTTGAGGTAAACAATACTAGCTACAATAAGTTTAAACAAACATATCCAAGAAAAATTTTTTTTGAGCAAAGTTAACTATGCATATCCAAGAGAAATTCTACCATGGTTTGTATAACAGGAGCCCCAGTGAAACTTCCTCCATTAAGTTCACATCACCCCAACTATCCAATTTCAACTGTGAACAACTTGGTGTCACTCCTCTGATCAAGTCTGTCAATTTTTTATGGAATTGAGTGGAGGAAAAATACACCCCAGTTCTCTCTTGTTGCTATCTGACGGCTGGGGGGGATGGAAAATACTGTAGGATACTGGACTGTGCTCGTTGAATACATCTTGTTATAGTATAATCCAATAGACTGTGGAAAAAGTCATAGTCCATTGGGTCATTACCAACCAATGAAAAAATGGAGCATGATGTAGAGTCTGGAACCCACCAGAAAAGACGTGGCATGGCATCAATGGTGGGTCCCCAATTCTCTCTTCATCAATGTCCTTCATTCCCATTGACGATGATGACCAAATGGACAATGGTTTCTCCACTGTCCAAGGGATTATAGTTATCGAACACTAAAATTAAATAAAAAATTAACTATTTCATAGGCTAAGCATGCAGAGTTTTTATAGAGAGCATACCCTTACCTACCGGAAGAGGCAGCATCTGAATCAAGTCCATCTTGGTATGAAATAACCCTTTTGCCAGAAGAATGTGCTTTACGTGAAGGTATTATTCCTGCCACAAATGCCAAGGCTGCAGTGGCCATCAAAAGCACTTGATCCACAACAGGCACCCATTCCAAAACTAGCTCAGGATTCTCTAATGTTCCCAAACAATGACATCTCACTGTTATATTTTTTGTTGGGTGAATACCCAATTTCCTTCTAGTCGGTGAACTTGTAGCATTTGAAGTAATAAACAAACTACTAGCTTTGAGAGACAGAATGCTCATAAAGCTACAATTCTTTCGGGAAAAATATCTCCTACAACCATGCCAAACAAGCCAACAAATAATATATTTCAAAGACTAGTTAGCACTTTCAGCAAATGGAAATTCTAAAAGAAATAATGAATCGTATATGCAGCCATTCAGAGAAGAGATACCTATGTGCTCTCCCAAAAAAAACCTTCCTTCGCATGCAACAGCCCATCTTAAAATGAGCACTCTGCATCTGATGATTGGCAGAGGAGGGGATGACAGCCCATTCTGCTATTTGAGAAAATATCAACTTCATGAGGCTGCCAAAGTAGCATCTGCACAGAACATAAATCCCTAGGAATCTTACTAAATGGCAATCCTAAAATGACAAGTAAATGACTGGTTCCATATTCTCATTTCGAACAAAAAATGGGAGAGGGATCAGTCCAATAGTACTTTATGACTTTATCCATTTCATAACAATCTAGCGCCAAATATAAATAAAAGGGTAAATGCAATGCATCAAGCACCAAATGCTCCATTATTGTAACACATCGAGTATCATGTGACCATAGCAAGGGAGAATTAATAAGCCAGTTCCTTCGCATCTAGCACACCCTCATGGTACTTCTTGCCTTAATTTCTTATAGCTAATAAATGTATCAGAGTAGATGCAGTTTAGCAAAGAATAAGGACTATTGTACTAATAAACCAGAAAAGCAAGATGTTAATGTAGAGAAGTCCCTACTATCTAAAAAAATGGAAGTACTTAAATGTAAAAGTGTTATGAAGTTATTATTTCATAAAAGAAATGGCTCCCTCGATTACATCCAGAGAAACTACACCAATAACTCAACGCTTTTAGATTTTCATTTTTTTCTCAAATCAGAGTACCTGTTTTTATTTACTTTCACTTTTCCTTTTTTGATGGTTATTTACTTCCGCTGATATATTGAAATATTCTCCACAGTCCACAGTAAATGACTCCCCCAGATTTGGTGTCATACAGTGTTCAAGGACTTGGTCACGTGACTCGGCCTAGAGCTGAAACGAGTTCCAGGGGCCAACTCGCCCTTGTTAAAGATTAATAAAACATTAAAAATTTCGTTAAAGAATCTTCAATATATGATTTAGAAATACGTTGTTATATAATTTTATGGTTTTTATGAAGATTTGGAAACTTTTCGGAGCACGTGCTCTCATTTTTTTTATTTTTCTGAAATATTTCAAGGTATATATCAAATTTTTCAATGATACATCTTTTGCATACTTTTTTGGACTTTTATACACATGTAGTAAGTCCTATTACTTACTTCAATTTCTCTATTTTTAATTATTTTTAACAAATTTAAAAGTTTTAGCATTTTAATACTAATTTTAATTTTTCTATTTTTAATTATTTTTAACCATTTTTTAAATTTTTAGTATTTTTTTTGTCTTGTAGTGGACTCGGCCAAGTCACTTGGCTGGGACCGGGACAGAGTCTCAGGCCTGAGCCGAGTTTCAAACTATTGGCTTCATAAGATCATCGTCTCCAATCATTTCCATAGAACAAAATTTATTTTGCCAAATTTGAAAAATTCAATGCTAGTACAGTATCTGAAACTCAATACTATTACTGTTCAAGGTAACAAATTTAGTTCAACAATAACTCGTAAAAGCAACAAGTAATTACTACCCCCTAAACAAAACAAGCCCTCTCAGTCCATTAGAAAACAAATATACCAAGCGAAGTCACAGAAAATGTTCCGATAATATTCTAACAACAAAGAGCCACAAAATAAAAATCTATACAATCAAACGGAAATAAAACACAGCATTTAAACTATCTCTTCCCTTTAATCAAAACGAAAGACAATAATAATGAGCAAAAGGAAATGGAGTGGAAGTTCGATGAACGGTGAATATCAATACATTGACGGGGAAGAATCACTCTAAAACCCTAACAAAACGAAACCTAATTTCCGCATTTCTGGATCAAAAATAAAGAAAACGAGGGCATTCTACATTGCAGAAAAAAAAAAAAAAAAAAAAAAGGAAACTCATAGCTCTTAGGACATTCTGGAGATGCAATCCAAGAAAACAAGTAATTATCAAAGTATTAAAAAGCAACAAAAATGGAAGAATTTTCAGAGGA
This sequence comes from Amborella trichopoda, assembly GCF_000471905.2. The sequence continues at coordinate 1,694,300 of NW_006500337.1, read as the reverse complement.
TAAAAAGGAAAGACCTTACCTAGAGTTAGGGCACCTCTGCAATTGCTGGCCTTGAAGTGTAGAGCAGAGGGATGCGTTACTCATCAACTCTGATGAGTTACAAAGAGAGGGCCAAAATGAATTGCAAATCTTTGGCACGTGTGCTTGAAACACGTGTACATATAGTTAAGGGCGGGAAGCCCTAATGCTAATCCCTTATTAAGCTTGTAACATTTTTGTTGCACAAGTTTTGGGGAAGAGATTTAGCATTACACCATTTACAGGTAGCAATAATAAATGGGATTGCATAACTATTTACAATAACATAAGGAGGTTATAATTATTTAATCATATGATGTAAAATTTGATGGTTTAAGTGTGTCTCAGAGTTTTAAAAAAATTATTTTGAACTTTTAACCTAATAAATGAAATGAATGCACCACCCAATTTTATATCTAATAATCAAACTTAATTATAACCACATTGTACGAAAGGTAAAAAATCTTGTTAAATACTTTTCCATGACAATGACATTAAGTCATTAACTATAACATTAAGTTATGAGACATACAATAATCAAACAGAGCAACATTAAGTCATTAACATTAGGGAGTCTGTGGTGTTGTTACGAGTGTTACTAGAATTGGATCAACTTTCGAATCAACGAAGGTGTTGGTCCATTCAAAACTGGTTCAATCAACAATTTGAACGGTTAGCCTTTTTTAAAAACATGTTAGAAATATTAAAAAAATAATAATTAGGTAAGCTCATTGAAAAAGTTGGTTAAAAATAGACAAATATTGGATTATAACATTCGAAAAAGTCCCAAAATAGAAAGCAAAAAATATCATAGAGAGACATGAAATAGAAAATAAGAAATTTTTCCTTCAACCATTTAGGGCGACTATTTTTGCTAAGATCTTGAATAAAAAAATTTGGAAACAAAATAAAAAAAAAATATAGAGAATAAAGAAATTTTAATAGAGAATTAAATAAGCCTAAGAAACAAAGAAAATTGTGATCCCGATCCTCTAAGACTTGTTTCAATTAGAAAAAAAAAATTCTCACAAGAACCATTTCACTAGGAATAAAAATCTCATTGCATAAATGTCTGATATAATCTGTTTGACCCAACAACATATAAGTTATATTTGACCCACTACTTAGCTGTATGATTCACAATTGATTGCAACATTCTTCATGCCACAATATCATGCCAAACACTATTTTATTTTTCATTTTTTTCTACAAAACATTTTTGGATGATATTTTGGGCGTCTCATGATAAACCTAGGACGGACCTGCAGGCTTACCCACTTCCTCTACCCCACAAGCAACACCACCGTAGTCTTTCCCAAATTGACCTTAAGACCCAGTCATCATCATCATTATTGTAGTATTTTCCCAATTAATTGGGGCCGTCAACAATTTTGGTATGTCATTCTGCTCTATCAAGGGTCATATTCTCAATAAGGTCATAAATCCTCATATATTTTAGGCATATCCCTTGCCTTTTTTTAGCCTTCTACATAAACTAACTCGCACTTACTAACAAGTGTTGCATTAGGTCTGTACCATACATGGCGAGCCCACTTAAGTATACTCTCTCTCATCTTATCTTCTTTTAGCGTCACATCTAAAATTTCCCAAATAGTATTATTTTAAATCTGTCATTTCTTGCCTTGCCACTCATCCATCTCAACATTCTCATCTCTACTATACTTATTCTATAGGTATATTGTTTTGGGAAAGGTTTATATACTTCCCCTAGACTATAGAAGATCTATGCTTCCCTTATCATCCAGCCATCCAATTTTTGATCAAGAGAGCCACTCACCGTTTGATCTTAGATCTGACTTCTCAAAGTACTTTATTTTTAGTTTTTTTTATATACAAATTTTATGAATATGAAACTTGGTACATGCCATTTTCTCATTGGGGCATCTATAAAAAATATTAAAAATAAATTTTTGATAAAATATAATAACCAAAATACCTCTTGATACTTTCAAATGTATTTTGGTCATTTTATTTTATTGAAAATATTTTTTAAATATTTTTCAGTAGTGCGAGTTTAATAGAGGATTGGACGTCCAAACTTTGGCATCAAAAGAGACGTGACATTGTGATTGGCTCAATCTTAGCCCTCTATTCAAAATGGACGGTTGGATAAGTGGAAGTGTATAAATTTTATACGGTAGGGGAAACATAGAAAGCTTGCCCGTTTGTTTTTTGTCAGTCCAACATTCTATCCCATATAGCAAAGATGGTACCGCTTCAAAAACATTTAAGTGTGAGATTTTGGATTTCAGCCACAGAACTTGGTTGAAAATCATATTGTAGGTGTGAGATCTAAAAATGCTCTCCAATGGAATAGCTAGATAGCAACCCTCATTGACCACACAATTAATCATTTCATTGAATAAATAACATTTTGGAGTTGCATTAATCAAACGTAACAAGTTACTGGCTATTATACTATTATTTCTGTTACAAGTAATGTGATATTCCGAGTGTATTTGGTGTTTGTTTCTGATAACGCAAATTGAAATCCCATCCAAAATTTTCGATAATCTTGAGCCCAATCCTCGCCCTGCCCGGTCCAATAGCTACAGCCAAGGGCCATCCATTGCTAGGCCCGGCACGTACCTCTCCATGCTATGTCTTTTTATTTTGCAGTTGAAGGTGGGTGTGGGTGTTGGTGTGGGTGTGGGTGTGGGTGTGGGTGGGAAATGGGGTGGGTCAATCTGTGGACCCAACAAGCCGACCAGATGGGACATGGGCATGGACGCAGACAATGGTTGTGACAGATCAAATCTGGATCCACTTGACCCTATCAAGGTCACGTTCAGATCTGGGCCCAACTTGGACCTTGCTGGTTGGATAGAGTCTAGTTCGAGGTTAACCCAACTCATCACCGCCCATTTTATACAAGTATGTGAAACAATCTTAACAATATATAAAAAAATATAAATAAATTTTTATATTTTCTATTTATAGACCTATTCCCAACCCTATCAGATGGGTCTATAGGGGTGGGTTAGGACTAGGTCCCATTAACTTCTTGGATGGGTCCAAATCTAACTTAGACCTAGTCAGGTAGCATCAACAAGGACCCATATATAGTATCAGCAAATAAGAAAACCTAGGAGCATATCTTCCTCAAAGATACACTGTACAATAATAATTTGGAAAATGTTTATATACGGTGGAAACTTTGAAATGTAAAATTAACGTACACATAAAAAAATCTCTCAAAAAATGTTGTTTTGATGTCAAAAAAAAAACCTAATTAATTGTCTCGCTTGAGATGTATGAATATGGAGAAAAAAAAAGATTTTTAATTTCAAAAATAATAGATCTTGTAAAACTATGACTACGGATAAAAAAAAAGATTTCAAGTCCTAAAAATAGTACTTCTTTAAACACATTGTATGGATTGTTTATTTTCAATATTTTGATGTATTTTACAGATTTGCTTGATTTCAATAATTTTTGAAGTTAAAATTTTATAATGAGAGGTGAAAATAGATTCTCGCACCATCCTAGAAATTATCGACACTAGAAATTGTATATTATAGCAAAGTTTGGAGGTACTCTTTACTTTGCTTGTTGGTTAAAACCTCGTGCAAACCATACCCTAATAATTCCTCTTTACCTCAATTATAGAAAATGTTTATATAAAGAGTGAGGCCCTAAACAATCAAATTAAGGTGCAACTCAAAAATTCACTAGAAGAGATTATTTCGATGTTAAAAAACCCTAAATTGGATCATCTCAACCTCAAGATGTATAGACATGAAAAAAAATAAATTTCAAGCCTAGAAAATAGTCCATCTTTCAATGTATTATCTAACCCGCCAATTTTTAACATTTTCAAATGTTCATAAAACTCCACGATCTACACATATTTTGAAGATGAAAATAAATTTTCAGATCATTATAAAAATAGGATTGTATACAATGAGATCATTTACCTTTGATACAAGGAGGTCACAATTACTTATAACTATCCGATATAAAATATGGTAGCTTGGGTGTATCATAGAAATCAAAAAATTTTCTTTTTAACTTTAAGCTCGGTCAATGAAGTAAATGCAGCCCCACAATTTCACATACCATGCTCAAGATTAATTGTAACTACTTTCTACCAAAGGTAAATAGTTCTTTCCCTATAAAAGTCTCCGATACTAAATCAACAAAAGGTAGAGCGATGGCCTCATCATACAAAAGGTTTATATAGAGTCGAGGCTTTAAACAATCAAATTAGAGCCCACCTCAAAAAATTATTAAAAGAGGTTGTTTTGGTTCTCAAATATCCTCAAATTGATCAAGTTTTGAAAATAGTGCATATTGTAGCGCATTTTTTGACCATCAATTTTCAAGATTTTTAAGCTCTCATAAATTTGCTCTATCTATACTATTTTCAAAGCTTTAAATTTTGTAATTAAAAGTAAAAATATATTCAAGGTTTTCACAAAGATTTTCAGTATCGAAACCACAATTCTCGACACTCGAAGGTGCGCCTTACTTTAATTGTGTAGAGCCTCGGCCCAATACAAACTGCACCCTTGCACCTCACTCTCATATTTCCCGGTTGGGTACTTATATTCATCGACACATATTCAAGTCCTCCCCAATTCCCCGCTGAATACTTGGGAGGTTGTTCTCGATTCGTCAATGGCTTCTTCCACATGGATCAAGCTACACTTAATGCTATCATTACTCACTCTCTCTCTACCAATTTATGTACGTTTTCATTTTCTTCCCCTCTGTAATTCTCTGTTTCTCTCTCAAAAAATCCATCTTTTTATCTCTCTAGTCAATTAGGGTAAAGTAATTGCAGAACCCATTTTGTGAATTGCATTTTTTGTTTGAATATCTATTGAAATTGCTGCTGCCCATTTGGGGCCATAACCCAGATCTGATAATTGACTAAATGTTCGGTTTATGTGTATTATCTTGATGGTTTTTATTTGCAGGCACATGGGAGTGGTTCAATCTTGTTCATAGATAGCCCCAAGCATCCATATTTGAGAAGAGATTCTTTGGATAACGAGGGCCAGGTTTTTATTGTTCTTTCATTTTTTTCTTTTTTTTTGATATTTGATAATTAAGTTGGTCCATTCAATATTTGATATTGGCATAGTTCATGGTCAAATTAATCATGATTCATTTGATGGATTCTTATCCTTTGACTTGAAACTGTTCGGCAATTTGAGGATTTCGTGTTTGGTTTGATTCTCTTCTGTTTACTCATTTTTTGTTCATGTTTGAGCTTGGTTCTGTTCTCTCATAAAAAAAAGCATTAATCTGTTGTCATTCCATATTTATCTAATGACTTTGTGAATACAAATGCATAGCTGAGAGTAAGAGGACTGTATTTTAATAGAGAACTATACTCGCGTAATCTGTTGATTGTTATTTCCAATGTTTTTGGAATCGCCTCAGGCGGGGAACTCACCACTTGCTCAAGGTGAGTTACTTGGGCCAGTCTAGTGGACTCGCCCGTGTCATTGCACCATGGAAAAATGGTTAAAAAATAAAGAAAAGGTCAAAAATTTCGGAAAACAGTTAAAAATAGGCCAAACTAAACGAAGTAATAGAAATTATTAAAAGATTGTAGAAGATGAACAACAAAATATAAAAGATTGATAATTGAAAACTTTGATATATACCATGAATATTTCAGAAAAATAAAAGAAGGCAAAAATTTAAAATTGGATCATATGATAAAAGTTCCCAAATCATGCTAAACACCATCAAAATCATATAAAAACATATTTCTAAATGTGTTTCTAACTTTTTAAATATTTTTTACATATTGCCATAGGGCGAGGCTGAGTTACCCTTCCGGATCCAAGTGGACTCAGCCGAGTTTGAAAACACTAGGTGTTTCTTATCTACCAAGATGTAATAATTATTTGTCCTTTACTTAACCATTTGCATTCAAATTCAGAGAAGACATATTTGAAGATGGGCACATTTCCAGTCTCCCTAACTCTTTTTGCCATAGTGGTCAAATCTAAAACGACCAGTGGACATGCTTGAATTTATTGAGCCTTGAACTGCTATACAATTAGGGTTTGGGTGTTAATGAATCCTCCATAAAGTCACTATCCCTACAACTTTTTGTTTAATTTTTGGTAGGCTAGCTGGAATTGGAAAGCGTATTATAAAGTCAAGCAAGAAATGGTTGATTTGCTTGAAGTGAGATCCTATATTTCGCTCTGGGGATAATTATTTACTGGAGTTGTCCTTAGTGATAATGAAGAGGCATTATCGAATTTCAATATGGGATGGGGACCTTTGAGAAAGTCGATATGGTATGTTTATTGCAAAGCAGTAGAAGTTAAATCATGATATTTATTCAACATATAAGTTAAGGGCTCTTGATTTTGACAGAAATGAGCTTGTGATAACTCATTGATGTCACCTGCCCTTCAGAGAGTGCCACGTACACATTGGTTTCAAGAACCTTACTTGATATTCTAGTTGAAGAAAGGTTATTATATTATTAAAATACAAGAGGCAAATGAATAGAAAAGAAGTAACAAAAATCTGTGATGGCGAGAAATCATCTCGAACAAAACATTGGAGAAAACTGCGATGACTTGAATCATTGCTTTAACACACTGTGGATGTGATAAACATTAATGTAAACTGAAAATTATATATGGAGTTTTCATATTTAGTCTTTCTGTTTTGATCTTTTTATTGTTTCCTGAGTGCTATCATATTAATGTATTATGAAAATTTTGCGGTCAACTGCAGCAATTAGGATCTTGATGTCTAGAGTGGTTTTAGCAATCAAGATGGGTAATCTTTATTTTTGCAAACCTGATAAGATCTCGAAATTACATTGACCATTTTGGCAATTGTTTGTTTGTGTTCTAAATTTTCAGATTTCCAAGTGGATTATTGATAGGCACTTTGCTTTGTGGATTACTCATGGGATTTTGTTGCAGACCAATCTCATGACATCTTCTGATGTTGCTGCTGCTATATCAATATCACTTGGTTATGCGCCATCCCTGTCCCTTGAATCCTTCTCAACTTCCAAGGTATATCTGAATATACTTACAAAGTGTTTCATTTCTGATGTATAGAGATTTTTGTAACCTGAAAATTCAGCTCATGGATATATTTATATAAACTTGATTCCCAGGTGGATGAGATCCTGCTGCCCAACCCATTTGATAGGCCACGTGCTGTTTTTGCCCTCGAAGTCAGAGGAACTGAAGGTTATCACACTTAATTTCTTGAATTCATGGAAGCTGGTGTAGTGGATATGGTTATATTGCGGTTGAATGCTTGAATTGACTGAATTTATTTACCGTATTCAAATTTCAGATTTGTCACCACTGATTGATTCCATAAAAGCCCAAACTGGTATTTTTTACCACAGCAGGACCTCCTCTGAGCTTAGTGATGCTAAAATTGAACTCCCGGGTAGTTGACATTTTGGCCTTGCCTGTTCTCCTTAGTCGTAATTCCCTACTTATTTCTGTTGTCTACGATAGTGTTTCAGTTATTGATGGCTTTAGACCTTTTGTTATTTATATATTTGCAGATGATGAAGTGATTGTAGTGTCATTGGATGATCAAGACATGGAATGTGATGCAGCTTGTGTTGAGCAGAGATTATACAGTCTTGTAAGATGGAGTTATTTTTTCTATTTAATTTTATAACCTCCTTTTCTATTTTCATCCCATTATTTTTGATTGGAAATTTTCAGGCAGATTTAGTTGGGGGATCATATCATGGAACTCATGAACCATTGAAAGGGAGGCTGATTATTCCTTTGGCTAACGATGCCTCCCTGACCCTTCATATGTCAGAGGTCCTCCTCCTCCTCCTCTCTCTCTCTCTCACTCACACACACACACACAAACACACACACACATTTTACGGTTATCTTACTTCCTCTTATTCTCTGTAGACAAAATCTCCTTTTCGTCTGATTCATGTGGCAAACACTTTTCAATTAGAGAGCAAGAATTTTGTTTAGATGCTTAATCCAGATATATTTACATTTCTATTGCAGAAGGCTGAACAGGCATTTGTGATGGATCTAATTTCTCTTGTCCAGAATGTAAAAAGAGCAGGAGAGATTCATTTCGATTTTTCCCACAACACGATCTATCCTGCAGAATTACTACTGGGCTGTTTTACTGGCATTGAGGTGAATATGTCAGCTTTCTTACTACTTAAAATGTGTTACTTGTTTGTTCTTTTGATAATTGTGAACTGTTTGTGAGTAAAAAAGGTGGAATTTCAAGAATTTCCTGGTGCCCATCAAGAAACCTATAACAGAACTAACTTCCTGAAAGAACAAAATCTGACCTTGCAGCCCAATATGGATAGTAAGGTAGCCAAACAGCCCAACCCTAATTTAAGGCATCAAATCTTTAGATTTTTTTGTTTTTATTTTGGAAATCAGAAAGGTAAGTGAAATTAGTATTTGAACATGGGTTGTAGCTTTTATACAAAAATCTTTAGAGATCAGTCACCCCAGTTCCGAAACACATATGATTTCCACTTGAAGCTTAGATGTGTGTTCTCAGGACTTAGACTGCTCAATGCTATGCAGCACATGCATTAGTTCATGATGCTTCCTGGAGGATCCTTTTTTCTTTGTCATTTGTTTGTCTTTTGACTCTTTTCTATGGATGCACTCTTTTCTACCTATGCGATTGTTCTCTTTTGCACCCTTTTTAAACACAAAAAGAGAAAAAGGGGGGGGTTTGGGGGTGGGGGGGTGGTGGGGTGGGGTGGGGTGGGGTGGGGTGGGTGGGGTATGTGCTTTAGCACTTTGGTGGCGATGTAGGTGGGTGAGGGAGCACATAAATGCTTAACTTTGGTTGAAATAACTTCTAATTCAAGATCTGAGGTGTTTCACCTGAGAGTCTAAACTTTCTACTTCTCTAATGTATTTTATTAATTTTTTGGATATGGGATTCAATTTGACAATTTCTGGTAGTTTTGTAATAATTATTAACGACTATTTTTGTTGATGTGAATATTGAATGTCAACTAGAAGTCAACTAGAAGTTTTCTTGTTGTATGTTTTGAGCTACATAAGGCTTTTGAAGTATGAGTTGCCTGGATAGAGGCATACTTAATCTAGCTTTCTTAGAGAAAAATCACGCATTCTTTAATACATTTAGTTTTCATATTTTAATTATCAGTTTTCACTAGGAAAATATATTAATGTCTTATACATTTTTTACTTTTTAGGTTGTCATAGTTCTTTTTCTTAGTTTTTCCATTTTGATCTGGATACTGAAATGTTTGAATTGCACTTCCAGTTATCACCATAGTATTATACTTTTTTTTTTTCCTCCGACAACCATAATATCATACCTTGTCACGTGTTTTGGTATACGATGCTCCACTGCAACGTTTCCCTTCTTTCCCCTATCTCCCTCCTCCTTTATTAGGCATTCTTACTTAATCTGGTTTCTGGGAGCCTGTCAACCCCTATCAGCTGCTTGTCTAGGACTAGCTGACCATCCCTTGTGATGGTCTTAGCCTCCTTGAGGAGCATCAGAGGCATCCTCCTCATCAATTGCCCCAAAAAAAGAAAAAGAAAAAGAAAAGGGAATCCAAAATTAGAGGCATCCTCCTCCTTATGTTTGTAGTCTTCCCAGTCATCTCTTTAGCTCATCCGGTTAGGAACTTGCCATCTGGGACTGCATTTAGACTGCACTGGGAAAAGGGTATTTTATATGATAAAGTGCTGTGACATTGGATTTTAAGCCGGTCTATGGGTTTTGAGTTACCATTGCCAAACATTCTCTAGTGGACTTTCAAAATTATGCCCCTTTTATAATGGATTTGGAAAGGCATCTCCTCCCCTTTTTGTTTTTCCATAGCAGAGCTATGGGAGGCTTTGTTTATCGTGTTAGCCGCTCTCCCAAATGTGGCCTTAATCATCACTTTATATGCCGTTATACACCTCAGTCATATTCACACAAGTTCCATAATGGACCGGCAGCCATTGTGAATTTTAAGCCAGTCTATGAGTTTTGAAATACCATTTCCTGACATTCTCTTTTGGACTTTCAAATTCATGCCCCTTTTATAACGGATTTGGGAAGGTATCTCATCCCCTTTTCTTTTATCCATAGCGAGCAATGGGGGGCTGCATTTATTGTGTTAGCCACTCCCAAATGCGACCTTAATCTCCACTTTATATGCCATTGTACCCCTCGTTCATACTCACGCAAGTTCCATAATGGGCTGGCAAGATAGGAGGTAAACTGAAATTCCTTGATTTTCAAAATCTGTTAAGTTTGAAAGTTATTGGTTCCTGACTTGGATTTCTTTTTCTCGTCTTTGGGGACCAATTTAAAATTCGTGGATTTCTTCCAATCAGTTACCATTTCCACTGCTTGGTAATCTAACTGATGTCCACCAAATCTCTTTTGGGCATTTTATCAAACAATTTTCTTGGAAACCAGTCCATAATCAATGACCTGCATTCATTAATGTATCAAACCCACCAGTGACCCAAAGAAAGAGAATTCTAGTGAGAGAAAACATAGAGAGAGAAACCAATAGAAAAAATTAAAATCAGAGAAAGATCCATTTTTTTTCAAACTCATTTATTTTCTTGGACATTCTCAAATCCCAAACAGCTCCTCTTCCCATTACTTTTTTGGCTCAAAAATCATGTTTTGATTCAGTAATTGTTCCTCTAAATTTAGGCTCGAAGCGGGCCTGGGTTCATTATTTTGTTTCCTGAGTCTTGGGAATTAGGCATAAAATCAGGCCCTCAATTGGCAGTGTTTATCTGAAACTTTGGCATTATGGTTCAAAACCACTCCCCAGATAAAATAATTTAACAACCCAAATGAATGTTGTTACTTTGGTGTGGAAGGTAGGCTAAGTCTGAAAACCATCTTGTTGCTCTTAATTAACTCACTTTTTTTTTATTTGTTCCATTCCACTTATTTACAGCTTTCTCTATCTTCATTTCCCTTTTACCTTATCCATTTAGGAGGGAGGGAGGAGAGGGGTCCATTGAGCCTTTTTATTTCAAAGGTTTCAATAGGTGTGATCCATGGTCATGGATTTTCAAATTATTAGGTTTCACAGTGGATTTTGGTGTGTAGATTTCTTGTTCAAAATCCACAAATGGAGAAATATTTGATGATATGAATTATGGATTTTTATGAAATCCAAATCAAGGAAAGGTCTCAAATCTTGGATTTCAGAAGGCCACGGGTAGGTATCATCATATCCCAACAGGCTCTTAGGTTTTTCCTCTTGGAAACCATGGTAGATAGATTCCAATTTGTGGGAGGGAATTGTACTACAGCTCAGTGGATTATAACAATCACATGTTGGGCGATGAAGACTTGAATGGTGATGGAGATAGAGTGGGCCCCCGTGGCAGCAGGAGTTGACCCCAATGATGGTCCCACATCTCTCTCTGTTGTCGTCTTTCATGGATCACTCATGCCACCATGGATTATGGTTTTCCATAGTCCCTTGAATTATACTAGCTGGAAATCTTCCTAAAGGTTTGAATCTCTCTATAGACTTACAGATTCCATAAGTTGAGATACGGAGCTCTTGTTCCTGTTCCCTCACAATCTTAAAAACACTCCTCTGGTTACATATCTTTGGGGGCTCCTTGCAAGTGGACAATGAGGTGCTTATTTCTTCTCTCAAAATTAGAAAATAGCATTTTTGCTGATGTTGATCTCGGAATACATAAATTGTGTTCTAGTGTATCTTGTGTCACTGGATGAACTGCTGTAAATACAGTTTAGCATGTCCTGTTTTTTTCTTGTGAGAAACCGAGAATGAGACAGCACAGTAAAAGCTTTATTTATCCATGATTGTCCCCCCCTTATTCCACCAGTTTGTTTTGCTCTTTGAACTCTGTGCAGGCTCTGCAACAGCACTATGGTCAAGGAATTATAACTAAGCAAGCAATGGAGGTGTTGCATATTGTGTTTTCCAAGTTATTTGATTCACTACAATCATCTTTTCAAGGTTAGTGATCTCTATGTAAATAATTTACTTTAAACAATGTACTCCCATCATGTGTGGTGCTGTGTGTGTGTGTTTCAGAGAGAGAGAGAGAGAGAGAGAGAGGAGAGA
>NW_006500337.1:1670197-1680632 GCF_000471905.2 Amborella trichopoda | reverse complement strand
TATATATATATATATATATATATATATATACACATATAATTTATACATGTAGAAAATATGTCAAAGTGCTTGAATGGCCATGTTGGCTAGATTTTGTGCATAAGAAGCGCCTTTGGGGGTTTGAACCCTAATCTATTAAAGAGAAACTGAAGATGAAAACCAACTAGGCTATTAAAGCTCAGCTGCCTTACAATTAAATATTACATTTGATGTAATAATTGAATCAAAACTTTGGCTCTTCAAAATATGTGGCACTGGGGAGGTTCAGAACCTCTCATAAAATACCACAGATGATAGCCAGCTAAGACATTCAACATTAGACTATTACAGATTGTATACAGATAATTATTAAATCGTCGTTTCCAGTCGAGAACTGGCACAATCACTGCAATTCTCGATCCATATAGGGAATTTCTGATCTGGATAGGCGATTTTTGGAACAATGAGAAAATACGACTATGGTGCGTTATCCTTGTTTGATTATTTGATATTGAGTCCTTGACTCTGATGTGATATTCTTATACAATCTCGGTTCTCTTGATGTCATGATAGGGCATATTATAGCAACACTCATTATCCATGAGAAGCGCGATCCTGCATCTAAACCAATATTGGGGTTGAAGTCCTCCTTTCAAGATCGAAGGTGGTTGGAGGAGGCTGCTCCAACAAATGTGACTGCAATAGCAGAGGTGCTATTGGTTCGGAGTAGTCTAGCTTGGATAACAGGAGTTATTCTCGTCATATCAACTCTCATTGGGGTAAGACTATGCGCCTTACTCAATTTTGGACAACATATTTTGATAATTCATTACATATGAATTTCTTTCAATAATTGGTTTTTCCCTTCATTACCATGCAAGCTAGAGCTAATAAAAGTCAATTAATTGATTTCTATTTTTTTGAGATCAATAACCTTCTTTGGAGAAGAATCATTTGTTTTGATTGCTTCCTTAGACATGGTGATGGTTTGTGCTTGTTCTATTACAGTTTATGTTAAAACAAAGAAATATCTCTCAGGAATTTGAGTAACGTCTTTGTTACTTTCTCTTCTTAAAAAATTACTTACTTGGAAACAAATGTCTTTTCCTTGAAATTGATGACATGGTTTATGTTGCTGCAACAGCTTTACTTCATGTTCAACATGCCTATTACAAGGGACACCCTTCTTTACTCCAACGTTAAGCTAGACTGAATGGCTTCTCTCAATTCTTCGGAATTTTAAGGTATCGGTTCCCATGCTCTCACGGGTGATCGCTTCTGCTGTCGTGTTTTATATTACGTAAAAGCATATTCATTCTAGATGGGGAGGCTGTAAATTTAGGGTTTCATATTTTTGTATTTTAATAAGTATTGTTTCCTTGGAATGGTGATGTTTCTCAGGATTCATGAGAATCTATGTACTTGGATGTAATTTTTTGGCAAAACAGAGTTACCCCCCTTTGTTTCTCTGATCAAGTGTGATTAAAGACTGGTAATGAGAGATGCATTCTATCTCTTTCAATAAGAAAAAACCAAAAAAAAAGAAAAAGAAAGAAAGAAAAAAGAGTGATTCAGTTGGGGTTAGACTCAAAGGCGGAGCTATATAGTATAGACATATGTATTGACCCTTGGGTGAAGGGTGGATCGTTAATTATATTGACTTTCACGTTCAAAATATGAGCAATTAGTTAGGGGTAAGGTTGCAACCTTAAACGATCCAATTAAAGCACACCTCCAAATTTTATCATAACATGTAATTTGATGGAAAAAGTTCTTAATATTATCTTAAAACCTATTGTCATCTCTAATTATAAAATTTTAAACTCCAAAAATGGTTAAAATCAAGTAGATCTATAAACATTTGAAAATCTTGAAAATGGATGATCTAGATAATGTGTCGCAATATGCATTATTTTTGGGATTCAAAATATTTTTTTATTTATATTCATACATCTTGATGTCGAGATGATCAATTAGGGGTTTTTTAAGTATTAAAACTAACTTTTTTTGATAAATTTTTTAGTTGCATCTTTACTTCTACATTTTAAGGTTGCACCTTTATATAATTTTTTTTTCATTAGTTAATAAACCAATATTATTACATTGCTGGTCCTCAAAATGAGTTGATTAATTTATGTCTTTTCTTCAAGGATTTGAACTTGTGTAAAGGAATTCAACTCTTTTTATTCATTTATTTATCTTTTTTTGGGTATGCCAGCCACTATTGGAAAAACCGGACGATTTAACCACTAACTGCTTGGTTATGTCAGAATTGGCTACTGATCTGTTTCGGTTATGGGCGGTTTTGGTGTTCAAGCAGTATTTTAAAAAGAATTAAAAAAATATATATAAATTCCTAGAAATAAGGATTTTGATTTGTAATATCATCATTAACATTATTCTCATTATTAGAGAATTATATTAATATCTCCTATAAATATTAATCCAAAAAATTATTTTTAATATTTTACATTTTATGTTCAAGTCCCTTTTTTGACTTTTCCTTTTCAAAATTCCCCAGGTTTGGAACTGGTAGCTCGGAAATGATATCTTTATCACCGGTTCAGAATGGGTAGTTCTGAGCTAATGTTTTTTTTGTTGTTCTTGTTTGTTTGAGAAAGTATAGTTCTGAACCAATGTTTTCATGTACAAAATACCGGTTTAGAATTAGGGCCCTTCTGTGTTTTGTGCCAAAAATTTTAGCTAGTTCAGAACTAGTAGTAACAACAATAACAAAAACATATATTCGCAAACTGCTGAAATGGTGTTTTGTATAAAATTGTGTACACAGTAATAGATCACATTAGTCTTACTTTTACTGTACACGAAAAATTTGGTTCAGTAGTGGTAGTTCTTTATTGGTGTCTTACTAGTGAAAGACATTGGTGCAGAACTGCTAGCTCCAAAGCAAGGTATTTTGGGCAGAAAAAAAAGGAGAAAAAAGGGGTAAGATTGCAAAAATTCTTCAGCAAAGCCAATCTTGGATTGGATTTAATAAACATAGCTACACTTCAAAATAATTGATGAAGTTCTCAGCCAATGATTTCATTTTTTTTTTTTCCTTTGGTGCTACTTTAAGTTTGTCATTCCTTCCTGTTTTATACATATACAAATAGTGTTTTGTACTGAGTGCTGCCTATTTATATAGTAAATATAGTTATTAACATCGCCAGAATTTGATTGTAGTTTGATTTATACATTTAAAAAATAGTAGCTTTTTTTTATGGAGTTGCTTGATGCGTAATCTTGATCAGCAATTTTGGGATTTACAGTTTGTAAGGGAATGCAAGGAGCATCAGATTTCTGGCTCCGAACATTGTTGAGGAAGTTTAGGAAGCTTGATCCCAACTGGAATAGTGCTAAAATCCCTCATAGAGCGAACAAGATTTGGAATCCATTTGTGTAGAGCAAGACACTTCTTATTGATAAACCACGGACCTTCGGTCATTGTAATTTTCATTTCATAGCTCGATTTAAACCTGAACAGCAAATACCCATCATTTAGCGAGATGATCTCCAAATCAGAATTAATACGCCACATCTTAATCAGCATGGCCTTCATAAACTTCCATTCATGCTTGTTGCCTCCAAATCAGATTTAATGCGCCACATCTTAACCAGCATGGCCTTCATATACTTCCATTCATGCTTGCTGCCAAGAAAGTAAGCAAAAAACGAGCAACTCCATCTTCCTACACATCTCGCATAAGTTGTATAAGAACGCCTTCAACAATTTGTGGGGTTCCACAATTGAATCTTCAAAATGCACTATTCCATTCTATACGATGTGCTTCCCAAAGAGGTAAATCGGAGACGAAGAATCAGTCATCCACACATTGCTGCAAGAGTTTCCAACAATGGAGCCGTGCTCCCTAAGTGTAGAAGGGGGAGGACCGTCGCCACCAGAATAAAGAGGGGGAAGTTGTTCAGCGATGGTAATGCGGAAGAGGGTTCTGCTGCGGAATGCATGAGATCACCATTAACAGGAAGTGTTGGTTGAAGCGCATTGGATCTCATTGCAGCCAAGTTGCCATTCATAGATGCATCATTGGAAGAGGAAAAGGACTGCACAAGGCCATCCCGAGAACGAGAAGGAGGATCACGAGGTTTGCGGGTAGCCACGGGGGGATCGTCACCATGGGCTATCCTCTTGCTTTTCCAAATCGTCACCTCGACATAAAATTATAGGATTAGTTCTTAAAAAAGAACAAAAACACTATTCATTTCAAGAACTTTATCAGAGAATGCATTGGCTCACTTTACTTTAGACAGTGCATTGGCTACTTTCCCTTTTATAAATGATGCCTTGCTTACATTCCCACTCCCGACTTTCACTTTTTTGGAACAATGCATTGCCTACTAACCAAGCGACATTAAAGCTGTAAATCCAAAAAAATAAAAGCAAATAACAAAATATAAATTCCATGGTCAGGCCGTTTGCAACTGCATGATCTCTAGCCTTTGTGGACCATTCTTCTCTATTTGCTTCACCATTAAATCTCTCAGGTTTTCAGGGAGCCACTGTAAAACCCATCTTTCTCCTAATCAAATCTCAGTGAGCTTTTCCCCTCAGATCCTAATCTTTTCACGCAAAGTCCCCTCATTCTTTCTCATCCATTATTAAATATTTTCTTGAGTTCATAATCTCTTTCTCCACTTTCACAAAGGTGCACGTTTTTTAGAATACTATATATTATATAAAGGTCATCACATAATCAAAAGACAGAATTTAAATTTCTTTATTTTATGGGTAAATCCACACACAAAAGGATAGTGAGTGCTACATGTAATATACAAATAACGTGCTACATACAATCTAAAATCTATACCATTTTCTCTTCCATTTTCATAAGAATGCATGAGAGTCCCTGTGTAATTTTTATAATTTTGTTATGATACACGCATATGAATATATGGATTAGTGCTATAACTTGTACAGACTCAGGGAGTCTCAGTAAGATTCAGGTATGTATGGGTAACTCGGACTTGGGACCCTAGTTGAGTATGTATGGACAAGTCGGACTCGAGACCCTAGTTGAGTATGTATGAATAACTCGGACTCGGGACCGTGTCAAGTACTGAGTTCAATCTTTGTTTTTGAGAATTGAGGTCATATAAAATTGCTGTTGGATCATCCTTGAAAGGAAAGGATTATTGTGCGCTCAATTTTTAATAGGAAAAGTACATAATGACACTATATATATTTAGTACATGAAGCTCACAATTAATCTTAATCATTCGATATGAAATTAGGCTGCTGTATTTATTATATTAACTAGGCACAACGATCGAAAGAAATTCTTTTTAAAGGACACCTAAGCCGTCAGATTTCACATTGGATAGTTATAAGTAATTGTGACTTCCTTGTACCAAAGGTAAACGATTACTATCCACTAAGAACACTACAATAAACATCGTCGGATGTTCAGAAAATGTCCACACGAAAATGGATTACAGGTTTGATGTTTATGTTTTATAATGCTATAAACAGAAAATGGTGTTATAAAAGGAAAAAAAAAAAAGAAGTAAAAAAGAAAATTTTTGGAAAAGTCACAAAGAAGCTATTATTTTTTGTTTTAACATGCTGCAATCTACTTTTTCTCCTCAAAAGCCTTCACATGAAAAACCTTCTCAAGAAGCCTTCAAGAAAACATCCTTCTTACTTCAGGTTTTCTTAGATACCCGCAAGCTTTATAACTATCTTTCCGATTCATCAGCGCACTTGGTAGGGGGGTGTGAGCGGGCTGGACCTCGACAAAGTTGATACTGGACCCGTTAAACAGGCAGAGACCTGCCCAATCAAACGGTCTTACAAAATCTGCCCATGTTCGGACAGGCCTTCAAGTCCACGAGATCAGGCTGGCCCATTTTGTATCTTGTTCAACTGAAAAGTCATATAATTGCAACCTCTCGGGCTTTAATAGTAAGGCCCACTTCTTTAAACCAATTGGCTTAAACTGCCCTACAAAGGGCCCAAAACACACTCTATCTCAGTGTTCCAAAAATCATACTGGCCTCAGAAACCGGTCAAGGGCCGAATCCGAGTAACCGGTAAACCGACCAATTCAACCGAACTAACCGGGCAGGTACCAGCCAGTCCAAAAAGTGTTAAAAAAATAAAAGAAATACAAAAAGAGTTCTCTTGCAAACACTGCTCCATGTACAGCCGGGGCTTCCAAGCCCGCCGGGCCAGGCCAGGCCATCTACACCCCTATTTGTTACTACTACACTTCACACCATCAGCTTACACATGTTTCTATATATACCCTGGCCTTGGTTATCCATAACAGCCACCCCCCTCTCTCACTAAAAGCACACTCAACAGGTTCTATCTCCTCTCTTACAAGTAGTCATACATCTTGTCTCAAACAATCCAAACCACCCCCACTCTCCATTCTTAAAGAGTTCTCTTGCATTTGAATGGGTGATATTGCTCAGTTCTCCACTTTCAAGTATGAATTGCAAGATGACTATGAGAATTACAATTACTGGAAATCATGCATGCATTCTTACTTGAAGGCACATAGCTTACTTGATGTAATCTCTGACTCCTATGAGAGTGAAGAAACAAATGATGAGAATGAAAAGAGGGAATGGAGTGCAAAGGATGGGAAGGTTCTTTACATCCTCAAGACCTCCATAAACCCTAAACTCTTTCTTCATATATCAACTGCTAAAACTGCAAAGGAAGCATGGTACATTCTTACTTCTTTGAAAAAAACAAGATTTAGGAATCAAATTCCAAGAAGCCATGCTTGTGGTAAGCTTTCTCATGCCATAAATACTCTTCTGTGAGACAGAAAAATTGTAGTATGTGTTTGTTTAAGAACAATATGCTAACAGCTCCTCGACAGTGTGTCGGTTGCGACATTGACTGTCAGAATTGTTAGTAGCATGTTTTTGAACAAACAATGTTATAAAATGTATGATACTTTTCCATATTTTATTCCGAAAAATCGTTTCATGACTCGGAGGGATGCATTTCTACATTTGCTTCCCCAGAGGTATAAAGCATCCACTTTAAAGATGGGTGCATATGGGCGGTCCATCTAAAATCAGACAAACTAACTGCTCAAATGATTTCTTTATAAAATTATTATTTAATTTTCAAAGTTTATTTATTTATCGATATTCATGATCTCCGTGTTAGAGGTTATGTGTCCTTAAAAATAAGGTCAAAAAATCCAACTCAAAAATAGGTTTTTAAGAGGGGACTCATTTCTATATGGACTCATAGAAACCGTGTCGTTTCATTTTTAGGGCCTCCTAAGATAGGCCATGCTTTCCATGAGCCATTATGGATCCCTGAATATGGTAAATTACATTGCTCAAACGGTGTCCTCTGTCTATAACCAAGAGAACCCAGGAGGTTCCCTAAAAATCAATGAGGTTTTAAAATCAACCAACTTGCTGAAAAATGTGGGTACCTCTTTAATTATTTTGTTAAAAAATGAGTAAACTACCATTGTTCAAATTTTGGAATTCTTATCAAGTGAGGCTATTTTGATAATTTGATAACATATTTTACATGGTCAAAATGAGCCAAATAGTCCTTGTTTTTAGTTCTCAACTCGAAACATATTTTTTATTATAAAATCTTATTATGAATTTGGGACCGCTTACAAGTAAGGACATTTATTTGTTTTTCACTCAGGTAACTTCAGAGGGGTGAAGGTACAAAAATTATTGTACGTTATAGAGCTTTCAGTCCAAGAAAGTATTTTTTAATATCTAAACATGTTTCGTAATTGGAATACAGAATAAGTAGGGGTATTTAGGTTATTTTATTCAAATAACTTAAGTGATTCAAATTACCAAAAAGTATCACTTATTTGGGGTTAAGAACCCAAGAGAAATTTAGGTCTTTTTAATAAAACTCCTATGGAAGTACCTAATTGAGAGAATTTGTATGTCGTAAATCTTTGTCGATAAAATTGTTGATTTAACAGCCTACTTTATGGTTGGAAAAAGTTTATATAGAGCCGAGGCTCTAAACAATCAAATTAGAGGTTAGCCCAAAAATTTCATTAGAAAAGGTTATTTTGATGTTTAAATATCCTCAAATTGATCATCTCAATATCAAGATACATGAACGTGAGAAAAAACTGGATTTAAAGTTTTGAAAATAATGCATTTTGTAACACATTTTTAGACCGTCAATTTTCAATATTTTCATGTTTTTATAGATCTATTGATCTACACTAGTTTTGAAGCTTTAAACTTTATAAATAAAGATGAAAATATATTTTAAGGCTATCATAAAGATTTCCATTGTTGAAACCATATTTCTCCACACTATTTGAAGGCAGCTCTAATTTGATTGTTAAGAGCCTAGGTTCTATGCATATCGCACCTTTAATTGTTTGATGCGTTAAGCCATCTTAAGTAATATTTTCCTAATTTCTTTTTCACATTTTTGGTCATCATTGGAGGGATGAGTAAATGCGTCAAAACAACATGCGTTGTAATGAAAAATGCATACTGTCATAATTTTGGAGCAATTCCATTAAAAGTTTGTCACCTTTTTTCTTTGCTGATTTTTATGGATTGTGAACACAGATGATGTAATATATCTCATCCAATATTAGTTCGGCTACGTAAGTTTAACAATATATTATATTCAAATTCAAAGAATAATTTAAATCCTAATCCATCAAAAAGCAGATTTCCAAAATTGAATCTAGGTCACATCGATTCTAATTGCCATGAGCTGATCTATAATAAATTCTATCATAACTAGATCCTTGAAAAGGTTTGATCATTAAGGGACCCTAGAGGAATATTAAGGGACCCTTGAAAAGGTTTCATGATCATTAAGGGACCCTTGAAAAGGTTTCATGATCATTAAGGAACCCTAGAGGAAGAGAGAAGCGCAAGCCACATTTAAGTAAGGGTGGCAAGGGCCGGGTGGCCCGGCCCTAAAAAATTAGGGTTCAGGCCACAAAATATGGCCCGAGGGATGGGCCAGGGCCAAGACGTCAGGGCCAAGACAGGACCGGCTTGGCCCGGATCGACCCTTTTTTTTATTCCTTTCCCTTTGTTGTTTTTCTTTGTTTTTGTTTAGTGCGGCCTGACATGTCCGGTAGGGCCATGGCTGGGCCTGGGCTACGGCCTCTTTGACCCAGTCCGAGGTCTGGTGTCAAAGGGAACAGGGCCTGAGTTGTGGTTCAACCATGTTGTGCGGTTCTGTTAAATGGTTACAAAGCCAAATTCCATTAGAAAAACATGTGATGGCTTTTACTTTCTTGTATCACGTATGCTCTTGAGTTCTCTACATTGCTACAATATTTTGAGCTTAGTCATGGAAGCCTCTGAAGGACTGATAATTTTCATGTCAAATATGTGAGTATTGATGGTTTCTATGTAGATATAAATGAGATGCAGAAAAGAAAGATGTACAAAGCTTCCATAAATGAGGAATGTGAAACCCTGCACAATTTCTACCAGGAGATAACAAATAACCAAAACGCCTCCGATACGTCCATTGGCTGCACAATTCTTCACCTAGTCACACAATGTTGCCATGTCAAAGTCCTCAACAAGCTCTTGGAGATGGCAACTGAGGACGCTTTGAGCTGTGTCGATGAACAAGGTAATACGATTCTCCATGTGGCGGCAATGGTTGGGAGCATCGAGAAGGCTCAGGCAGTGTTAAGGAAGAAGCCAGAATCAGTTACGGTTCGTAACCATAGTGGAGAGACTCCGATCTTTGTCGCTGCAAAGTATGGTCATAAGGCTGTTTTTGCATATCTCACTATGGTAGGGAGGGTTGAGGGTTGCGTGAGAAGCAACAGTGGTGCTACCATCCTTCATGCTGCTATAATTGAAGAATTCTATGGTATTGCTCAGATTAAGCTTTTAGTTGAAATTTTTTATGAATGTTTCAAATAGTTCGTTTGTTAGATCTGATGGATATACTCCAACTGGAAGCATTATCTGATTTCAGTCACATTTTTTGGATGACTTTGGAAAATTGAACCTAGGACGGGCAACTGTTAGGCCTAGGTTGTGTCCGGGTCCTTGAGAGCTAGACATAGTGGTCCAAAGCAGCCGTGGTTCAGGGTGGGGCAGGAGGCCTAGTCAACAAGACGCAAACACAAATATAAGAGAAGACAAGTCGGGGTGGCGGTCTAGCATTGACCCTTGGCCTAGGCCCGGCTTGGCCCAACCTGGCCCTTGGGTCGATGTATCCCAGCCCAAGAGCGGCCTATGGGCCAAATGTTGTGGCCCTGACCCTGGTTTCATAGGGCAGCCTACAAACCCATCACCCGCTCATTTAATACCATTCAATGTACTTCAACTAGAACTCCATTTTGGAAGTCCCACAACCTTTTTATAATTTTTTTTAAAAATCAACCCATGTAGTGAAACAATTCCAAACATATCTATAACCAAAATGTTCTAATATATATATATATATATATATATATATATATATATATTATTTATTTATTTA
>NW_006500337.1:1628942-1669513 GCF_000471905.2 Amborella trichopoda | reverse complement strand
TATATATATATATATATATATATATATATATATATATATATTTATTTATTTATTATTTGTGATTAGTTCAATAAAAAAAAGGGATGTCCTACATATGACATGAAAATGAATCTCAAGGTGTCACGTTGTGGTACCCCCCATCCTGACCACCTAGCCTTGAACCCACTTCCTTAAAGCTCTCATCTTTATTTTTATTTTTGTTGACTAATTCAGTAATATGAATTGAACTTGAAATATAACATTGCTAACATCAACTACTAACCAACCAAGCCCAAGTCCAATTCTTAACACTCATCTTTATTGCTAGCCAAATCACACTTTGTGCTCATTGTGGAATTTTATTGTGTCCAGTTGAAATATGAAATGGCCATAGTAACATGCAAGAATCATGAAACAAATGGAATAAGAAAGTTTAGGAAATGGGTTGGGTTGTGGTGGTAGCACCTCTATATTTAGTTACCATGTTGTGGTTTCCAATCCTACCCACTGACACCTTCAGAAAAGCTAACTCGTAATCTATATGAAAAAAATGGGTAGGGGCCTGTCTTCCTCATTGAATAATAAAAAGAGAAAAAGAAAAAGAAAAGAATAAGTAAGCTTGGTTGGAATTCCAAGAATATAAGGAAGTTATACTAAAAAAAAAATGAAGTTGAAATAGAAATTGAGAAGAATATTAACTTATCGTGACTTTCATCATCATCATTATCATTATCATCAACAAAGCGTTTTTTCTAACTATTTGGGATCGACTATACGAATCTTGGTCCGCAATTCCGCTCTATCAAGGGTACTTGTTATAACTCTAATACTAACAAAAACAATGATTTTTATATGTTTGCAAGAATTATGAGCCTGTTTGTTTGTCTGTAGATTTGGCACTAGAGATAGCAGAAAGATATCCGACTTTGGCACATGCACGAGATGAGAGGGGTATGACACCAATGCATATCTTAGGAAGCTCCCCAAAGGCATTCAAGAGTGGAACCATGTACTATTCCACTAATATTGCGGTCTCCTCTTGGGTTGTGTTGGAGACCATTGGAAAGCTCATTTATTCATGTAAGTTATTAACTATAACAATTAGCTTAAGATTTAGTTAGCATAGCATATGTTCGATTTACGTATTTCACATTCTGAACAATTAGGGGAATTTTTATTATTTTATAATTCTATATTGCGAATCTTGAATGATCAATGTGTTTTTGTCATTTGTCTTAGATATTTAAGTGGGACCAAATTATAAAATGCTCTTATGTTCATTTAGGTTCCCAATATGAATAAAAGCATTTATATTATAGGGAAACAATCATACAGACACCCAATTTTCGAAACTTCTTTTGCAATAGCCCTTTCCAACTTTTTATCTTTCAAGTGGCATTAAATATCTCGACAAAAAACGAGTATACTAATAAAAGAAATCGATAAAATTTTCAGAACCAGTCCATCTACTGTTAATATGCTTCATCGGACTTTTAATCTCTCTCTCTTAAAACTGTATTTATTTTTCCTAAAATGTAGTGTCAATTTTATGAAGGAAAAGTATTCTATGACTCTTTAGATGGATGCTGTGTAAAGCGCACTAGGTTAAATCAGATATAGATGGAGCCAAAAACTTACCAAATAAAGCATATTTTAGCGTTCTATTTTTTTTATATATTTATGATCAGCTTGGCTTAAATGATTAATCCGATAAAAAATCCATCTTTAAGGTGAATTTTAGAAGGGGGCCGTACATGTACATATGAGTGGGCTGACTTATAGAAACCTTATCTTTTTATGAGGCATGGATTGGATTTTTTAAGGTTGTATAGTAATATGATGCAATAACCTTCAAAAACCATGTTAGGGTGTTTTGTTTGATCCAAATTTTGAAATATACACTATTTTCATTCTAATAAACAATCAAAAAAAGAAAAATTTGAAAATACAACCTAGAAAGTATGTTTTTAGCTTAATTAACATAGGCCGTTCATTTTGGTGAGATGCAGATCTAGGCCTTAGAAGGATTTTTTTTCTTTATCAATTTTTTTAAATGGCGTTAGTATGATTAGATGAACAATGTTAAAAAGATAAAAAAGATTTTGAGTTTGTAAATGCTATGATATTAAAATTCACCAAATGAATAGTCTAGATTCGTTATTGGAAGGGACTCATTTTGACCATATCTAGGGTTCAAATTTATTTATTTATTTGTTTATTTTTTTGAAATTTGATTTAATAGGTTTATCCAATGGTCTAACCAATTTTGATTGGACTAGACCCTCGTTGGTTTGTTGGCCCATGGCCATGTTATGCATATATTCTATTTGGTCAGGTGCTTATATTTGTTTGGAGCATGTACGTTAAAATTATTCCAATTAGCATGTGAGGAAGTATAGGGAATGACACAAGTCTATCACACAAAAATGCATACTTCGACGGCAAAGAAGGGAGTGGTGGTATCACCCCCCACACCTTAGCCACCATGTTGTGGTTTTCATACCCATTGACACGACCCCACTTACATCTTAAAAAAACTAACTCTTAAACTATTTGAAGAAATGGGTAGGGGTTGTCTTCCGATTGAATTACCCAAAAAAGAAAGAAAAAGAAAAAGGACTTCTAATTTTTAAGAGTAAGAGTCTCATCCGTAGTTATTAAAACAGGACTAGACCATTTGGTCTGACGTGTGTTACTATCAACCATTGCCTTGACAGATCCGATGCAAAGTAAGAACCATGTGTGGTAGAAAACCAATCAAAATGAATGTTTAACATATTTTAGTTTGTTGGATTGTCCCCGTTTTGAACGGTGTAACCAAGTAGGAAAAACTTTTTTTCTGATATAATTTTTTTAATAAGGTTAATATTTTTTATTAATAATTCTAAAAAATACAATGATTTACAAAGGTAATACATTGCTAGTTACACATTCATCATAATAAATCCCCCTCGTGGCCAACACATCTGCAATGTCATTAGCCTCGCGGTATACATGTTGTAAAAGAACCTCCATCCCATTAGAAATATCCATCACTTCAAGCCACTTGAATCTTAAAGCCAGGTTTCCATACTGTATTGCACCAGTTAATCACAGTCATTGAATTTCCTTCCACCATACAACAACAACAACTTAGGAAGCACTCTTGGACCAATTTCAGCCCATATAGCAATGCACAAATCTCCGCCTTATTAACTATAGTATTGTTGCAAGGGCCAAAAAAGCAAAAAAGAACCTCACCACAGCTACCCGGTATCACTCCACCTATACCTGTTGGTTCAGGATTCACCATTGAATTTTCATCAAAATTAAGCTTAACACTACTTTGCACCACCTATACCTGTTGGTTCAGGATTCACCATTGAATTTCCATCAAAATTAAGCGTAACACTACTTTGCAAAGGTGGAGTTCACCTACCTCTAGGCCTCACAATGATTGTCGACTGCCGAATAACATTCCTCAAGTTTAGTATAATGTCCACCTCAGAAATACCTTCCCCCTCTTTAGTGACCGAAAACTAGGACGAAACATTATGCATACTTATGTCTTTCATTTTCTTCTCTTTTGAGCTACCTCCTTCAAAATTCCGTTTATTTCTCTACATCTACACTTCCCATTGTAATGATGATCTAAAAATTTCCCAAATAATCTTCCCTCTCCTCAGTAAAAAAAGAAGTGAAAGATGTTCCAGAATATGAATGTATTCCAAGTAAATAACATCCCATCATATGAGCAGCCCACATCCACAGGCTACTTGTGTAAGAATAAGTGGTGTACATTTTCTTCATCCTTTTTACAAAGTAAGCATACTTTGACTATAATCTTGCCCCTCTTTTTCAAGTTATCAACGGTCAAAGTTCTCCCTGGGATTGACAAAAATCTTTGAATCCTAAGAGGAATATGCCATTTCTAGATTTTGTTCGACTTTCTCTCGGTCCATCTTGCTCTATCATGAAACAATAATTTGTAGGCAAGCCGATTCATCTACTACATTTCTTGAAATATGTACCTCCTGCAACTCATTTAATAACAAATGTGGTTTGTATAGAGCCGAGGCTCTATAACAATTAAAGTAAAGCGCACCTTCAAATAGTATTGAGAACTGTGGTTTCAAAACTGGAAATCTTTGTGATGGCTTTAGAATATATTTTCATTTTTAATTATAAAATTTAAGGGTCGAGCAGGTCATGAAAATCTTGAAATTGGCAGTCCAAAAATACGTCATAAGATGCACTATTTCCAAAACTTGAAATCCATTTTTTTTCCCATATCAGTGCATCTTGATATCGAGATGATCAATTTGAAGATATTTGAGCATCAAAACAACGTCTTCAACTGAAAATTTTGAGGTAAGCTCTAATTTGATTGTTTAGAGCCTCAACTCTATATAAAATTTTTCCTTTAATAATTGAGCCAACTGTTAAATAACAGTATCTGGCATTTGATTAAAGTCGCACTAAATATTCCAATTCAAAAGCCCATTTTGTCTCGAGATATATTATCCACCTTCACCAAAGGATTGCAACTTTAGGGAACACCTCTGGAAATCTCTACTTTAATGGTTTATCCCTCCAACCACTTATGAAACAAGAAATTCACAGTAGTCCGCTACCCAATGATCCATTTGAAACTTTCCATGACCATTGCTTTGCAAGTAGAAATACCTGCTCACTCTAGATCCACTCTTAATGAGATCAGTAGTACCATCTACCCCATACCAATATCCTCCTCCATATCTGATTTTCATCAACCTTATTTTAAAGATATTACTTTTGTTTTACATATATATATTTCTTAAAAATATGGTCAAACTCGTTCACCCAATAATTTTAATTAAACGGAACCTCTCACCGGTTTGGTAGCCGATCAGATACTGACAAATATGGTCCGATCCATGGGAGCATTAAAATGTTTATTGATTTCTGATACAGGTATTCCAGTATATGATAAATATAAAGGCAGGCCAATAAGTGCTAGAGAGGACATAGAGACTCCTGCATGCACGACAATCGACCATAGATGGAGAGATGATGGCAATTCTTCTCTAACCGAATGGACAAATAGCTTGGCACTTGGTATGTATGGAGTCGATTTAAATGAAATTGAATTTTATAATGCTCAAACTTTTTTATTCAACTTGAGCTTTATGATGTTCAAACATTTTTTTTTTAATGAAATTCAATACTTAAATGAGTATGGAAAGCAATGAGCAGGGGGCATGACTTGGCTACGAAAAACAAGGGCTCCAACAATCCGATGGCTGGGCCTGACCTTGGGCTATGGCAAGCACAGCCCCGCTTGGTCCATTTATATTGTTTTTAAGAAAACTTCCATCAACCAAAGCCCAGATGTGGTCCTAATTGGGCCAGACCATGTTAGTCCACGTTGGTGCGGCTCTGAGCTGGCCCGGAGCCATTCGGTCCTATTTGGGCCTACCTAGGCTAGGCCTAGATCCCAAGGTGGATTAGGGCTGCCCTAGCCAAGCTAGAGCTTTCCCTTTGCTAGCTCTAGTTTAGGATTCATGATAAGATGTAGCAAAGTTTTACCCTAGCTGCTTACCTAACGCAAACCACCTCTTGGGCTGGCGACGGGTTAACGAAAAGCTTAGGGTCCTCACCCTTATTAGACCACGTTGCTAGCCCTAGCTATGAGAAAGAAAATGTCATTTTGCACAAATCAGCATTTTAGAAAGTGTTGATCCGAATTAGAATTGTCCGGTCTGTGTTGGTTTTTGAGGGAACCGTCCCAGTTCCTTTCATATAATAGGACCCATATGGTTCCCTATGATAATCGCCCCATTCTGTCAGATAAGTGGACAGTTCTTTATGAGAATAGGCGGCTCTTTATGAGAACCAGCCGGTTTTCAATTCTATTAGAGAACCGACCAATTCAGTTAGAAAACCGGACTATCCAGCTTGCTTGCTATAATTTTTTTTCTTTGTTATTATTTTATATTTATTTTAAAAAAAATTTACTTCTACTTCAAGACCGTCCTCTCATTTAAGTGCTGGTTAGCATGGGGCCGTTATACCTTGCATTGGCTTCATGGGAGGCAAGGCCATTTTCATAGTGCTTAAGTTTCATTTTTTCCTAATGAGGGCCAAATGAAACAAGGGCGAAAAGGATAAAGGCAGATCGACACAAAGGCGATCAAATTCGAAAGAGGTTAAGAATATTTGATCGTATTTTAATTCACATTTCAATGTTTCCATTACATCTGGATTCGCCCGTAGAATCCAAACCATTTCTTTTTCTGTCCAGATCGGTGAGAAAAAGTTTACAACTCGGGAAAGGGGTTGGGGACGTGATGGTCATACCTCAGTTGCACATCGTTTAGAAAAATCTAGCATTTAAAAAACACTGATCAGTTAGAAAATCTAACATTTAAAAAACGGTAGGGGCCTGTATTTACCAAAGATATAAAGGCAACAAACAACTTTTGCTAGCATTCCTTGCCTTTTGCTTCTTCATCAAAGGTGACCATAGTCAAGTGTAGGTACCCAAAAAATTTCATACTGATGTTATGGCAAAAAATTGATGAACATATTAGAGCAACAAACTGTACCAAGTTAATTTTAAAAAAGATAAAAAAAACTTATAGGAACAAACAATTTTGCAGGCTGCCCATTGTTTGGACGGATCTACCAAACGAAGCAAAAGCACAAGTGGGTGAGAAACTTGGTAGAAGTCCTGTTGAAATTCGAGTCGAATTACAGTTACGAGAACGATGGACAATTTCCTTATGAGCTGAGGACTTCCATTAATGCCGGCCCTGAATCTTTATCAAAAAGGAATGGGATGGTAAGCCCTCTGGTTTTGGCTGCAAGGAAGGATATAGTGGAGCTTGTGAGAGAAATTCTTAGAGTGTTTCCCAGTGCAATAGAGTTCCTAGATGAAGATGGGAAGAACATAATGCACCTAGCAGTGGAGCACAGGGGAGAGAAAGTATTCTGGTTGTTGAGATCGATGGGCACGCTTGTCTGCAGTATGGCCATGGGCATTGACCGACACGGCCGCTCTATCTTGCATCTAGCAGCAAAGCTTGGGGAATATCCACCATACCACACACTGGCGAGTCCACAATATATGCAACGGGAGCTACTCTGGTTCAAGGTAAAGTATGTGTACCAATTAACCTTCAAATAATCCTGAAAAAAAAAAAGGATTAATTAGAGTATGGCCTTGATCAAATTTCTCTTCATATACTTGTTGCATCTACATGCGATTAGTAGAGTTATCTTCATATGTTATTATCTAAATGAAACTGATATTGAATAGAAGAGGAAGAACATATCTAAGCTAACACTGGATGAATTAACATGGCTCTTTTTCCCAGCGAGTGAATCATGTGTGTCCCCCTCATATAGTGGCACACATAGACTCACATGGCCACACTGCTCAAGAGTCGTTTGCTGCAACCCATAGTGGCCTGGTGAAAGACGGTGAGGTATGGCTCAAACAAAGTGCACAAACATGTGTGATCACATCCACATTGATCATAACCATTCTGTTTGCTGCAACCTTCACAGTGCCGGGTGGTAACCATGAGACCACTGGTATCCCCATCTTTCTGCATGATAAGAAGTTCAAGATGTTCATGGATTACTTGAACTGGACCCTTTTCTTCTCTAGCCAAGCACTGGCATTTTTCACATCTGTCTTAACAACGCGCTATGACGCAGAAGACTTCTATATCATGCTGCCTATGAAATACTTTGCTGCTAACACCTTTCTTTTTCTATCAGCTTGGGGTACTATCATAACCTTCTCAGTGGCATACACTATTGTAGCCGACTCCATTTTTGGCTCCTCTCATCTGGTTGGCATGACATTAGCCGCAATTTCGACACTAACTTGGATTCTTACATATATGGATGGCATGACATCCACCGTTAGCTCGACCTGCCTTATATTCTATGAAGAACTCAAATGGAAAGTGGGAGTTGAAGGCCCACTGAAGTCAAAACTCCTCTAGAAAATAAATTGACCTGGCAAATGGGTTCTTCTTCTTGTTAAAATAAATGCTTGATAGGTGCTGGCTACCAATCCTTCCTATGGCCTGGGCCTCTTGAATGATTTCACTCTTTCTTCTGGAATGGAATGGAGCAGTGTGAAGATTCATTAGGAGAAAGAGCAGCAGTCTCAAGAGGATGATTAATGTGATATAAATGAGATAGCAATGGTTGATCCATTGAGAACTTCGAAAGAGTACTAAGTTTGCCTCACTTTAGTCTGGACTGTATGTTAAAAATTATTATTCATGTGGGGAACTTCAAGTTTCTGTGGTCATTCTAAACCTTGCCCATAATTTTCTTATAATGGCACTGCCTTGATTGGTTTATAGTGTAGATAGTGTTTTTTTTGGTGTGGCAATGGGCTGGTACGGTGAGGTACGGTGAGGTTGATGCTGATCCATACCCAACCTAATTAGGTGAGACCTGGACCAGACCCGAGCTGGGTCCAAGTGACTTGGACTAGGACAAGAAATTAAAAAATAAAAAAAATATTTTGTATTTAATGTATTTTTTATATAATTTTATGCTGGGCCGGGTTGGGTCGGGTCGACCTGGATCTATACTTCATAACCCTTTCTTTGCCATTCTACTCCCCGAACTAGGAATGCCATCGAGGCGTATATACTCGTTAGTGGGATTGGTAGGTCAAATCCGTCAGCTTGTCCTTCTGAACGGCTATCGTTTGTCGTTCAGAACCCGAGACGACAATAGTCCATGTTGGACCTGAACCCGACTTGCTGGGTCCAAAACTGGGACCTAGACATAGTTCGGGTCGACCTGACAGGTTGTCAAGTCGACCTGACCCGATTGCCACCCCTAAAGAGAACTGCCTATCATAAAAATATTTTGATCATGTATCTAAAAGGTGTTTTTCCTTTTTTTGTTGTTTTTCCTCTCATGTATCTAAAAGGTTTCTTTCAAAGTCCAAAGCCCTCTGTCTTTTCTCGCTCATCACTCAAAGCCTTTTTTTCCCCTTTATCATTTTTGCCATATCTTCTCACTTCTAATAATATTATGACCTCTATTCTTTGCCTTTCTATTGTATTTCTTCATAAGAATTTGAAATTGGTTTTCTTTAAGAACTTGGGCATCCATTTCAAAGACCCTCCTCTCTTTCCCAGCACTTAATTTTACAGATATTTTTTTAAAAAAATTCATGTTCTTAGCAAAATGAATAAAGAGGGGAGAGATGGCGGTGAGGGAGAGTTGAGATTGCAGAGCATCAGTGCTATTCCTGCACAGCTCTACTTGCACCATGAACAATATGCCATCCATGACTTTTTGGCAGGATTAATGGATCTAGAGGAGAGCATATCAGTGTTCTCTACATGACAGTCATTGAGTTAGACTACCATTTTGTACATAAAAAAGTTCCTATTAGATTACTTGTCACTCGGTTTGTTTCCTCTCGCAATCAGGTAGCCGATATCTGCACCAAGTTATTGATTTGAGATGTTTTTCGAGATCTTTACTTCAAACTCGGACTTCAAATGTCTCGATAGTGGAGTTTGAGGCGGAGTAATAAAAACAAAACTCAAGAATCTTAGTTTTTAAAAATGTAATAGTAGAACTATTATTGTTTCATTTTGAAAGAATGTAACAAGATATAAAAGTGTATATTGAATGTCATAAGATAAAAAATTGTATATAGAATGTAACAAGAATAAAAAAAAAAAAAAATCTATTATGTCATTGTATCATCATTGTATATACAATGAACCACAATGAAAGTGTGGGGCACAATTATTTTTTTTAAAAAAGTTCATTTCTCTTTCTAAAATTTCTTTAGCAATGGGTTGAACCATGGTCAAGACACATAACCTATAAACCCTCCAATCCAGTTCTAAAAAATCATTAAGTACAATAACCACAACATTGAGAGTGATCATTTTTTCAAAAAAAAATGATACATTGAAAATTTTTGAATTTCTTGAAGATACATACAAAAACATTTATAAACAAAATATTTGGAAGCTTTAGACTTTATAAATAAAAATAAAAATATACGTTAAGACTATAAAAAATATTTTCAGCATTGAAACCACATTTCTCGGCACTATTTGAAGGTAGGCTCTAACTTGATTGTTTAGAACCTAGGCTCTATACAAACCGCACCTGAAAATTAATTACCACCCAAGAAAGTCCTTAATTATTTCTTTGAGTACATGGTTTAACAAGAGTCCTGAACACCTTAGACATGACCAGACAAGTTTTGATGCTCCAAATAAGCATTTTCGTTAGGGGAGTGGAACCACAATGTAAACTTACCTTTGTAAACACCTGCAGTGTGAACCCGAGTGTCCTACTTTTCATGCATGTCCGTGTCCAAGACACTTTTTATTGTGTTTGGGGTCCACCAAGTCACAATCCAACTCACCCTCACCTAAAAATTGATGTTCCATATTGGACCATGGCAACAATGTGAACTGGAGCAGTTTGTAAGCCTTTCTAGAGTCAATTTTATAGGATTAATTAATTTGGTGCTTCCTTTTGAGCTCCAAATCGGTTTTACTAGGTAAATAGAAATGATATTTAAGATGTAAAAGTGTGAATTGAGACTGAGTCTTGAGGTCAAAGAAATCCCTTTGACATTTTCCTTTACTCATGTACCAAATGTACAATTTGGCCATGTGAAATAACCAAATCCTTTTGGAAAATTATTTAACGGACCCCTATCCTAATTGACCAAGACCTAACCGGACCAGCAGACTAATGCCTTGGCGAACTTGGTCTAAAGTAAAATTAAGTTTAATAAAAATCTAGTAAAAAATAATATTGGAGTGGTTGAATCGGAACATTTTGACTTATTCAACTTGTTCGAAAAACTTTTCAGAGGTATTTTGGTTATTTTATTTTATTATTATTATTATTATTATTTGCATTATTTATAGGTGCACGTTTAAGGGAGGAGTGGAGGCACAAAATTTGTGTGAAAATGTTTAGTAAAAAAAATATAAATAAAATAGGAGGAGTGGAGGCCCAAAATTTGTGTCAAAATGTTTAGTAAAAAACATATAAATAAAATAGTGTAGTCGCATGACATTGTGATTGGGGCAGGGTTGGAGAGGGAGACATAGGTTTTATACATTAAGGAAGTATAAAAAGCTTGCGCTATGCATATATCTTAAACCAAAAGTGTTTGATGAGCCAGCCTACTCATCTGTAGATATGCGCCCCCTTTCAAAATCCATATTAAAAATGGATTTTAGATCCAAAATTTTAGGATTTGTTAATCTAAATTATTGTGATTATTTTGAAATTGGAATTTTTATTTTTGAAAAATAAAAATTATATATTTTTTAATATGCTTTTCTACCATCCATTTTGACGAAGCACTTTTTTTTACTTCAATCTCTAAGATGGACGTCTGATGCATGAGGAGACATACTTGTTTTCTTAAGTTGGCCGCATCATCCTCTATTATTTCTTTTAAGGATGCATATGTCGAAGTATCAACCCCGCAAGAACCAGTACCACATGCTCAAATCAAAGGGGAAATGGGCAGATCCACACAAAGTCAATGAAATTCAAAAGAGGTTACCGATGTTTGATCCTCATATTTTCATGCACGTTTTGCGTTTTCGTTGCCTTTGGATTCGTATGTAGAATCCAAAACCTTTCTTTTCTGTCCAAATTGATGAGAAACATACATGGAAAGCATACCAATTCGAACGAAATGTGAACACAGACAAATAAATAGTGAAGTCAACACATCTGTAGTATGTTTTTTCTTTTTTGAAAATAATATCTAGCAATTTTTTCTTTGTAATCAAATGTAACTGAAGTCAAGTGTAGGTACCTAAGATGTAATGGCAACAAAAAACTTTGCTGCCATTCCTTGCCTTTGCTTCTTCATCACAGGTAGTCATAGGTGCCAAAAAAATTCATATTGATATTGGCAAGACATTGATAAATATATGAGTGCAAGGAACTGTACCACGTTAATTTTCAAAAAACTTATTGCAACAAACTATTTTGCAGGCTGCCCATGATTTGGACGCATCTACCAAACAAAGCAAAAGCACAAGTGGGTGAGCAAATTGGTGAAATTCATGTTGGAATTGGAGGCAAATTACAGTTACGAGAGCGACGCGCAAAATCCCTACAAGATGAAGACTTCCACTATTGATCGTCCTGAATCTTTATCAAAAAGGCATGGGATGGAAAATCCTCTGATATTGGCTACCAGGCAGGACATAGTGGAGCTTGTGAGAGCAATTCTTTAGTTGTTTCCAAATGCTATAGAGTTCTTAGATGCAGAAGGGAAGAACATAATGCATTTGGCAGTGGAGCATAGAGGAGAGAAAGTATTCTTGTCGTTAAGATCGGTGGGCACGCTTGTTTACAGTATGGTCATGGGCATTGATCGACTCGGCAACTCTTTCCTGCATTTTGCTGGAAAGCTTGGGAAATGTCAGCAATCCAAAGCACTGGCGTGTCCACAACATATGCAGAGGGAGCTATTCTGTTTCAAGGTTAAGTATGCATACCATTTAAACGACAAGTGATTTCCCGAGAACACTTAATTTTGGGTTCCACCACCTCAGAAACCAATTCTATGTGGGAGATAAAAAAAATCTTCTACTCCCCAGAATTAATCCTTCTCTCCTAGGTTTGTTTCGTTTCGATCTCAAAACACCCCATGCATTACTCATCTCAATGGCATTGGTCTAATTCTATATGGGGTCATTGCGGATTTATAGAGCTCCAGATCTTTCGTTTTTTTTTTTTTTGGAAGAAATAGTTTTCAGTTGTTAGAATATAATTTTGAAAATTTTCATATCATTCCCACCTTGTCCCATGTTCTAAGCTACATGGAACACAAGGTTCAACTCAGATTGCCCAAGAAAATTGCTCTAACAAAATGTTGGGGATTACATAGGCTTTATTTGGACACACAAAAGCTTAGGAATAGGCTTTTTTTTTTCTTTTTATTTACCTTTAAGAGTGGTTAAGAAATAAATGATCCTAACATAAAGAGGTCTTTCAATTTATACTCGTTTCAGTAAATCAAATTCAAGTGTTCCTCAACAAAAAAAAAAAATTATTTTCCTTAATCAAATTCATATACTTGTTGCAACTACCTGCAATCAGTAGAGTTATCCTCATATGTTATTTAATGAAACTGATATTTAATAGAAGCGGAAGAAAATATCTACACTAACATAGGATCAATCAACATGGCATCGAGTGAAGCATGTGTGTCCTCCTCATATGGTAGCACATAGAGACACACATGACCAAACTGCACAAGAGTTGTTCACTGCAACACATGGTCGCCTGGTGAAAGAAGGTGAGGTGTGGCTGAAAAAAGGTGCACAATCATGGGTGATTGTAACCATACTGATTATCGCCTGCCAGGTGGTAACAATCAGAATGGTGAACCCATGTTTCTACTCGATAAGAGGTTCAAGGTGTTCATGGATTACTTGGGCTGGACCCTTTTCTTCTCTGTCTCATCACTAGAATTTTTCACATCTACCTTAACAACACGCTATGATGAAGAAGACTTCTATATCATGCTGCCCATGAAATTCCTTGCTGCCACCACCTCTCTTTATCTATCGACTTTAGGCAGTATCATAATCTTCAGCTCCTCTGATTTGTCTGGCATAATATTATTCCTAACTTCGTCACTGATATGGATTCTTACATATATTGATGACATGATATCCACCAGTACCTCGATCTGCCTAACATTCTTTGAAGAACTCGAAAGGAAAGTGAGAGTTGGAGGTCCTATGAAGTCAAAACTCCCCTAGGAAATAAATTGAACTTAGCTTATGTGTTTTTTATCTTGTTATTTTCATGATGTTGTACAATTGCTCTATTTTTCATGATGTTGCACAATTGCCTTATTGAAGAGTTGTAAATTTATGAGTTGTATTTATTTTTATTATGATTTAACAAAAACAAGTAGGGAGCCTTCTCCCCCAATGATTTATCCAAAAAAAAATGAATGCTTGATAATTGGATGCCAATGATTGATCCATTGTGACTACTTAGTTTGTTGGTCACTTTACTCATGATTGTATGGTAAAAATGATTATGCATACGGGGAACTTCAAGTTTTAGTGGTCATTCTAAACCTTATACATAATTTTCTAATTATATAGCATTGGCATGATTAGTTATGGTGCATAGAGAATTCTAGATAGAGAAAGGAATTTCTAAGAAGATAATTGTGCCCCACATTAATCTATTGAGGTGGTTCTTTCATTGTAGGGAAATGATCTAATGCAACGGTTGTATAGTAGTATAATGCAACCACACTTCTAGAAAACTATATTTTTGGCATTTGTATGACACCAAATTTTGGACACACATTCTCTTCATTCTCATAGTCAATCCTACGAAAAAGAATCAATTTGAACCCTAGATATGGTCAAAATTAGTACCCCTCCAACAATGAATCTCAACCATCCATTTGTTGAATTTCAAGATCTAGGCCTTAACAAATTCAAAATCACTTTTTTTTTTTTTAGCATTATTAATCTAATGATGATAACACTATATAAAAATTTTGAGAATAAAAAAATCCTTTTGAAGCCTATATCTAACCATCTCAATAAAATGGACAGCTTATATTTATTGGGCTAGAATAAAAACCTTCTAGAGCAGTTTTTCATAATTTTCTTTTTTGTGATTGTTCTTCAAAATAAAAGAGTGTACATTTAAAAATTTGT
Organism: Amborella trichopoda; assembly: GCF_000471905.2. The sequence continues at coordinate 1,654,832 of NW_006500337.1, read as the reverse complement.
GTCAAACAAATGTCTTTAACATGATTTTTGAATTGTATATATAATGGTAATAAAATGGTATAATGTGCATTTTCCTATATGTATACTTGCAATATAGATTTTCCTATCTTGCTACTTTCTACGCTGACAATATTTCAATATACACTTTTCTATCTTGTAGCATTCTACAATGGTAGATATCATAAGGTTTATAAAACAAATAAAATAAAATAAAATAATAATAGATTATATAATTTATAAATAAATAGCACATCTAAAATATTCGAGTCGGGTTGGGTCAACCTAGACACGGACCCAACCCGACCAGACCTAACCTAATGTTGAGTCCCTAGTTATTGACTCGGGCCATGAAGATCATAGTAAGAACATTATTCATTACTTCATTATGAAACTGTTGAGCATTTTAAAGAAAAATTACAAAAAAAAAAAAATAGGGGAAAAAAGAAGAAGAAAAAAACAAAGAAAAGAAAGAATAAAAATGTCAAATGCAAAAAATAAGGAGATTTTTTTTAACAACTGTCTTGTTACTCATATGATGGTATCATTCCAATTCTTGTATAACAAAAATTCTAACTTAAATAAAACAAAGGGACAAGAGACATTATAGGTTTTGTATGGCAATGGACTTTTGAGCCGAATATATAAGGGGTCGTTTGGATACCTATAAATATATTGTTTCTGAAATATATTACTCATATAATACATTGGGTAGTATTTAGATGCAATTTTGGAAATACATTGCTACTGTTTCATTATGTCTAGAAGAAATATGGGAGATAGTGGTGCAACATAAGCAAATTAGCTTTAATGGGGATCACTACGTAATAGAGGCAACTTGTAGAGAGAGTAAATTGGTTCAGTCTGGTGAGAGAAATCAAAAAACGAGAGGGAGAAAACCGTTAATGGGAAAGAAGAACCCCTCAAATTGAGGACAAGAAGAAAGTAAAGCAACATAGATTAGAAAAAATGGGTATCTCAAATTGATATTGAGTTCCAATCTTACTCTATTGATTCTAGGAAACGAGAGAATAATAGCGTGACAAATATTAGGTTTGGTTCTACACAGTGATGAGCCTAATAGATTTCACTTATTTTTGGGAAATCTTATATAATTTATTTTTATTTTCTTATTTAATAGATTTCACTTATTTTATGGAAATCTTATGTAATTTATTGCCATTTTTTTACAATTCAAGTACCCAAGCAATATGTTCCTTATAATAGATTTTAAGGTACCCAAACGGCCCTAAAGGATGGGGTTTTTATGAATAAGCATACTCGTATATACACTTGTAGCCCCCTCTAAAATTCACCTCAAAGATTGATTTTTTATTCAAAATATTAGGGATTTATCATCTAAGCTAAGTTGATCATAAATATTTTAAAATGTGTTATTTTTTAGGTTGTTTCTTGCACCGTTATTGGATTTGACCCATGGAATTTTACCCAATGTCCATCTTGAAGATGGACGTTGAAGAGTCAATGGGCTCTTGCAACCGCTAACTCATATAACATTTTTCCATAAATAAATGGTCTCTTTATATAAATGCTCGTAACCCGGTACCGGTCCCTGGTGTATCCCGAGAGGAATGAGATGGAAATTGTCTCTTTATATCCTTTTCTATATATGTATATTTAGATAGATAGGAGAAGGACACAAATAAATAGGTACCAAAAGGTAATATACTTCCCTAGGGGTATACCTCCACATGTAGGATTAATTTTCGAATATTGAATTTTTGGGAAGTAAATTCTTCAACCCCTAGATTAACTTTAATAATAATAATAAAATCCTAATTTTCCCCTTTATGCAGGTGAAAGAAATAACGCCTTAAGATTGAATAGAGAGCATCCAATTTGTTGAGCGAGAGATATAAGTACCTAAAAAAAAAACTCAAAATTCAAAATTTTTCTTTTGAGAATAATCACCTATTGATTTTCAGGTGGCTCCCAAAATATCATATTAAAAAAAATTCTCCCAAAATAAGTATTATGCATAGTTTCCGCGTTAAATAAATTGATAGAGAAGAGGGTCCACATTTTTTATTTTTTTTGAAGGTTCACATACGCTTTTCATTAACTATAAAAAATTTACCAGAAATAAATGAGAGGGAATATTAGAAAAAATTAACTACCAAGGTAGCATGGTTAACATCCCCTTGGCTAAGCAATCTACCTCCTCATTGGCCTCCCTGTAACAATGATGAATATCGACATTTTGGAGCGATATATTATTCATAATTTCATGAAATAAAGATTTTAATCTCCAAGTGACATTGAAGACTCTACTATTCCAAGCTATCACATTTACCGAATCTCTTTCGATAATCTTTATACCATCTTATCTAGAAAGCAATTTAAGTGCTTCTAATAGGCCACGAGCTCCTGCCTCATTAGCAGTAGTGACACCACAGATGCCAAATAATGCACACAAAATAGGCCATGAGCTTCTGCCTCATTTGTTGTAGTGAAGCCACAGGGGTCAGAGAATGCATGCAAAATGTGACCCGAAGTATTTCTTATGAGTCCTCCAAACCCTGCTAGGCCAGGGTTACCAAGGCTACTCCCATTAGAGTTCATTTTGATCAAATTTGATCGTGGTGGAAGCCAAATTGCAGCTCTACGATTTGTTCTAACCAAACCCAAAGATGCAACAGTTAAAGGGTTATTGATAACTCGACTCTTCGGAGTAGAGCCACTCTCTTTATGAGCCGTAAACCAGTATGCAACTAATGCCAAAATGTGAAATTTAAGCATAAGCAACACTTTAATGGTTCTTTTAAACACCCTTTTGTTTCTCTCCTTCCACACACCCCACAAGATGCTCACCCACATAAATCTCCACAATATTGTACCCATCTTCGGGATGCCCAAAGTCATCCATTGGATGATGAGCGATCTACAATCTTCAGGCAGCGGAAGGTATAGGTTGAAACTTTGTCAAGCCCAATTCCAAAGACCAACAATGAAAAGGGCAGTGAAAGAAAAGATGTTGGGCTGTTTCATTGATGTAACAATCTAGATCAGTCGGATCAATGACCTACATTGCAAAGATCCAGATCAGCAGATCCAATGAAAAATTACTCAAAAAATAATTAAAAGATAAAATCAAGGAGACTCAGGGGATTGGGGATTTGGATTGCTCAATCCCACCCGAATTAACACCCCATTTGGATTGGGGATTTGGATTAGCCATTTTGAAGACTGACCCAGCCTGGACTTGCACTTCTGAACTAGATTGGGTCTTAATTAGGGGTGGCAATGGACCCGGACCCAACAGGTAGACTTGAGTCAGGTTTAGGTATGGGTCCAAAAATTGAGTTCCCTTAAAACAAAGTGTCCAAAAAAATACAAGTAATATATTCCCCAAAAAAAATACTCAAAATAATTGGTAGATTTAGAAGAAGAGTAAGCCAATAAAAAAAAAAACAAAAAATGTCTTTCTTCAAACCCATAGCATCCTTATAAAGAGCAAGAGAGAGATTAAATTATACTAAAGATTTAGATAGCTAGAAATTCAATACCATATTTGAATTTGCTTAAGCATTTTGATGCTTTTTTATGCCTTTAGAAGTTTGATTAATTTTATTTTTTATTTTTTATTTTATTGGCATATACAACATAGCATTTAGGATGGACCACTACTTTATATAATTAGGTCTTTTTGTTTTCTTTTAATTAGCTACAATCCCATATCAAGGGCATTTAGTTTTTTTTCTATTGAAAAATAATCTTATACTTTGGTTCACAGTTCTTGTTATTTGTTAATTAGTTATTGTGTTAAGTGTTGTTGTTGTTGTTTCAATTTATGCTCCTAATAAATCTATGATAGGTTTTGTGATGTGACAATAAAGTAAGTATTGTTGTTAAGTTTATTGAAAGTTTCAACAAAAAATTATCAAGTATTAATCTAATGACATTAGTTAGGTTATAAAATTATTGTTTAATAGTTTTAATATATCTATAGCATCAAATCATAATCAATGTTTACATATTTTTTTAATCAAATCCAAAATATTCAGGATTTGTTTTATTTTTTTTTAGCAATCCATATTTTTTAACCGATTTTTTCTCTGATTTTTAAAATAAAATCGATTTCCTATCGATATTTTGGTCTGCCAATATTTTACTTTCTCCATGTCTCAGACGCCATTTATGGTCTCTGCAAGAGAGAGCGCAAGATTCAGAAGGTGGAGAGAGAGAGAGAGAATTGGATTTTTTTTTCCTCTATAATTTGAAGATCAGAGGGTGTGTGAAGAACCAACAGTATGGTTTCTCCTTTTAGCGATCTCCCAAACGATTTGATAATCAAAATCCTTTCATTACTCCCCGTTGAATCCATCCTAAAGTTCAAAACAGTATCAAAATCATGGAACCAACTTCTCTCCTCTCCCTTTTTTGCCACAATTCATTCTCTCTCCTCTTCCCCTCTTTCCCAACCTTTCCCTCTCTTCTTTTCCACCATTAGAGATGACAGTCGAATCTACTACATCAGAAATACCAGTACTCTCTCTCTCCAATGGTTAAATTTCAGGGGAGCTGGCCACCTAAACTGCATAGCTTGCGACAATGGCATAATATGTTTCCATTGTAGCTTCTGCTCCACCGAATTGCTCTTCGTTGGAAACCCCGTGACTTCCAAGTACAGGTGCCTTCCTGGGCTTGGTGGACTTGGTGAGGAGTTCTTAGTGGGGAATATTGGCATTAGTTTCGACCCCATTACTCAAAATTTCAAGATACTGGTTCGCGGGCGACCGAAGAGTGAGAAAGCGGGTGCAATGCCCTTCGAATGGCGACTTTTCAGCTCGGTGAATGAGTCATGGAAGACAATTCAAGACCCTGGGTATAATCTTGAGAATGTGAATTCCATGGTTTGCGTTGGCAATACTTGCTATGTTCTATCGTGGACTAAGCTTAGTTTGTTGGCTTTTGATCTAGAAAGAGAAACGGTAGAAGAGTTACCGAATCCAGTTTTAATTAGCCCCAAGAGTTCAGATAGAGAATTGTCGTATAGGTTTTCGGTGCCCCAAAAGTGGGGAGAGAGGGTTGCAATGGGAGAGATAACAGGGGACCTGAAGTTGAAGATGTGGGTTTTGTGTAGAGAGAGAGAGTGGGTCGAAGTGATCGTTGGGAATTTGCAGAACTTTGGTCTTGGAATTGATGACTCTCTCTCTCCTCTTCTCTTAGTTGGGGAGACTTTCTTCCTGCACAATGCAAACAAGAATATGATGTATGCTTATAATATTAAAAGTGGGAGGCTGATCATGCTTCAGGATAATGTTTCAGGCCAAGTCGACAACCTCGTGCTATATCAACCCACCCTCTTCTCTTGTTTCTTGTAAAAACCAGTTGCTCCAGATCAATAATCTCTCTCTCTCACACATTCACACTAGTTTTGAGACTTTCTTTCAATTTGTTTGGGTACCAAAATATTTATGAACCGAGAAATCAGCAAATGTGATGATGCATGTAATGACTGTCATGTATATTTTGTTTATTGGATTTGGGGTATTTTCTTTTTGGTGTTTGAGAAGCGGTTACGATCAATATATATTTTTCGATTATTATTTCTTTTCTTTTCAAATAGTTGACAAGAAAGGGTAGTTCGTCAGAAATACTTTTGTATATTGGATTTTGGGCACTAGCCGATCCCAAGTAATTGGCATAAGGCTTGGACGATGACGATGGATTTCGGGTACTTTGTTTTTTGTGTTTGAGAAGTGGTTATGATCATGGTAATGTATATAGTTCTCATTTTTATTTTATTTCCCACTTAGTCAATGAAGAAAGGCTAGGTTATCTTGTTAGGGTTTTTTGGGACAGACATAGGGTTCAATCACTTCAACGTCCTGACCCAAATGGATATGCCTGCCACTGGGCGGAAGCCTAGCCAATGTATCCACCACTAAGTCGAAGCCTAGAAGATGGCAACTTCTGTGTCTTACCACCACACATAATCCACACCACCACCCCTGTTCCCCAATTGGTGTTTTGCCTGAACTTGTCTGTCAACTTGCTTGCTTGTATTTATCATAGTCCACTTCAAGGCTCTAGAAGATTCTTGCAATACCCTTCCCCCATCGGAAGAAGTACCATCATCACCATCATTTAACCCTTATCCCAACTATTTGGGATCGGTTACATGAATCATGCTCCGCTATTTTGTTCATTGGTTCAGGATTCATGACGAGATTAGGCAAAGTAAGTATATTGTATGCATAAACTTTGTAAGCAATTGAAGAATTTACATTTTGAAGAATTTGGTTTTATAATTGCGCTTGCCTAAGTTTTTTTTTTTTTGGCTAATGTCAATTACTAACCACTCAAGCCCAAGTCCAAGTTCCATTGAAGTTCAATATTTGATTTCTCCGAGTTGGATTATTTTGTTGGGTTTTACAAGCATTTAAGCTTTTCAAAATGTCAAAAGAGTATGTACCACATTCTTCGACAGACATTACAAGCTTACATATTAAGCATTATTACATAATCTCAAAATGGTAATGGTTTAAATTGGACAATTCATGTTTATTTCTTTAACTCTGATTGCGCCTTGCAAGGTCATGAAACCTTGATTATGTTCAATGGGGATAGTTCCAGGATTATTTCTTATGAACTTGGGGAAGAGCATCTATTGCTTCACATGGAATAACTAATTTCATGCCTTGTGTGAAGTTTTGAATGACTTGAGAAGATAAGTAATGTATTCGTTAGAGGAATGGCCAATCTCTATATGACTCAGGGAGAAGAAGATTATGGCGTAGATGCCAGCTACATAAAAAGGTCATTTGAATTATGAATGGCACATGTTCATGACCAACTTAAAATATGAGCATCAGGTATTAGATCCTAACTTTGGGCATCTCAACTTTGTTAGCTTAAAAGTTAGTTGCAAAGAATGCATGGTTATTATCTATAGATAGTCTGAATCATATACGTGAAGATTGTATTTATGGAAAGCAATGCAGAGACATCCCGAGTTGGAAACTCACAGTGACCATGAAGGCTGTTTCACCACACACATACTGATACATGACATGTCTATTGAGTGCGCAATCAACTGATAGCAGAGGATACTTTCTTACATCTTCCAAATGATATTTACCTTTTTAGTTGGGTATTCCTTTGACTGGAACCCATGGCCATCTTGGTTCGGTCATGGGTCCTAACCACTCCGACAAGCAGCCCAACCCTTTTTGATTATTGCTGATTTTAGTTGGAAAATATGGGCATGCATTGGGAACAAAAATCAGAAGCCTTTCCATGCAAGCAATTTAAGACATCTTGCAAAACAAAGCAGTATATTTCAAATGTCTAGCGATTTTTATAAGCAACAGGTGATGAAGCATGACTTTCAGATATCCTACAAGCCTTAATGAAATGAAGATGCTAGAACACAATGATCTATTATAGAGAAAAGGATGGAGTTAAAAACCAAGGTATTTTTTATGGAACTGTCTAGTTGTTGCTATTGCATATTTGGTACTATGGTACTTAGACACGTCCACGGGCATCCTAATCTGATGTGCGTCTATGTGTATTGCACTTGTATAGGCATAAAACCCAATACAGCAAGACAAATCCCTATAATTATTATGTAGCAATAAAACAGTAAACTTTTAATGTGTATATAATAGAAAGTTTATAGTTATCACACATGGATGTGGTTGGTGCAGCTGTAGACCACTATAAGTTGGCACGGGACATCTATGGTCAAAACCCACCCTGGTGCTCTATATATTTTCTTTAATATCACCAGGGTTTGTAAGTGTCCACGCATGTCCAAGTATTAACATGTGTGGACATGAGATACTTCCTCAAAAATGAAGGGATGAATCATGGAGGGGGACTAAAGTTAGGTATCAGACTGATTTAAGTGTCTGAATCAGTTGGTTAGGCTTATACCCCAAAACAGAGTACGAAGTTGTACATCCATGTAGGAGAGTGTGATTTTATTGCTTGTAGTATATAACTCTAAATAAAAAAGCACTACATGATTTTTAAACTTGAGTGATTTATATACAGATGCCATTTAGGATACATGTATATGTAAAACGAAACCTGTTATTTCTCTTAAAGGCACAATCCCACCTTTTAGCTTATCCAACAGTTTTGGATAATCAACGAGCCCTGTTAATTGCAAGTTTGGGAGCTCTGCATCCATTCATCCGCCCTCTAAAATAATCTCCGACTTATCAGATCCATTATGCACAGCAAGCCATTTCATGGATAGACTCCTTAACGACACGGCTTTCTGCAGCATATAGTAATTCTAAGTTTGGAAGACTTGGAATACCTTGTCCTCCTCACTTAGACATGGCTTACCTGTATCTTTTATGTTCTCACTCATCTCTCCCTTGTCTGTAGACTCCCATTGCATCACATCTCTCAAAGCTCTATATTTGTTAAGGATAAGTTTTAAGTGAGGTCGAGGAAGATGTGTCACTTGCGAAATCCATTGCCTTATTGGATCATGAGGGTAGTATGCATGTGTTGGTTAACAATCCCAAAAGGATTATGATGTGTGAAACACACGGGGAAGGATAGTATTCTCTCTCTATTTTCAAACCTCATAAAGAAGTCAAGTAATGGCAATAAGTTCATAAGTGGGGGTTCAAAGTTTGGCACTTGCCTCAATCTTATACCCTTCTCTGCATCATGAGAGTAATATGCTTTCGCTGATTTAGGATATCAAAAAGTATTATGACGAGTGAAACCCAATGAAGTGTAGAATTTTCTTTGTACTTTCAAAACTCATAAAGAAGCTAAGCAATAATGATAATTTCATAAGTGGGGTCCAAAGTGTGGCACTGGCAGGGGCACTCGCACTTGCCTCAAGCTTATAATCTACGCCCCCCATCATCTCCCTCTTGGGCAAAATATTTGGGAATGTTTAACCTATCAAACACTGTCTTTTCCCAGACTGGAGAGCCTAGATGGATCTCGACACGTGGGTGGAACTTAATTCTCCATCTATTTGATTATTTCTAAATGTGAGTTGTCAAAGGATTATACACCGGCAACTGGTCAGATAATTGTTCGTATGGAGCAGTCATTTCGTAATCCAGATTCCTTGCTGACTTCTTGAAAAAGTCTCTCAATTGTACTCACAAACTTAAGAAGATCGTAGGCCTAAAATGATAGATGTAAGGATGGTCAAATGAGTGACCTAGGATATTTACTCAAGAGAGAGTGATTTGGGATAGGTAAGCAGCACAATCAAATTGTGAAAAGGTTAGGTATGCTTAGTTTAGTGGTTATCTTGAAAGAGGAATTCTCAGACAGAGATATCTTGTAGGTTGGTACTGGTATGTACAATGTAGAATCAACTCTGGCAAATGAAAATTTAGCCGCACCTCAAATCTCTCTCTCTCTCTCTGAGAAAAAGATAAAAAACAGAAGCCCGAGATAGCCTATACTTCGTGCCGTTTAACTGTTGTATGGAGATGATCGTGTTGTGGCAGAGGCACACCCAGACTACAATTCACTTCCACAATCCATTTTCTGAATTGACAATGGAAACTTGTTACCTATAGGTGTACGAGGCTCTTTCCAAATCAATTTTGAACAATAGATTCACAATAAGAGAAATTTAAAGTTGAGAAAATAAAAGGAAAAATATGTAGAAATGTATACAATGAGACCATTTACTTTTGATTCAAGGAGGTCACAATCATTATTGACCTTTGGATATGAAATCGAGTTATCGAGGATATGTCATTGATTAGGCACATAATCTAAAAGAAAATTTCTCAAATGTTGTGACATAATCTAAAAGAAATTCAATCTATTGGATTTCATATTCAATGGCTAAAAATAATTGTGACCACCTTGTACAAAAAGTAAATTATCTTATAGTACGTATCATTATCATCATCATCATAGCCTTTTTCTAATTAATTGGGTCCGGGTACACGAGTCTTGGTCCGCTATTCTGCTCTATTTAAGGTCATACTCTCAGTGAGGCCATAAGTCCCCATATATTGAGTTTTGGCAAATTTTTACCCGGGCATAAGACGGGTTAAGGGAAAATTTAAGGTCATCACCCTTCTTATACCTATGAATACAATGTTCTATGTAAAAGTGATTTGTTTCTTTTTCTTTCTTTACATCAAATTTCTTGTTCAGCATAATCAAATAATAGATGATTCTGATGAATTTTGACCAACTATGGAAGGAATATTAATATAACATAATGAAAAAGGAGTGTCTAACAAATGCTAAGTGCAATATAGAATGTTTATGATATAACATCTTACCATTCATGAACGTCACCTTGACAATTTTTACCATTAATTTGATAATTTGGCCTGATAGAATAATGAAATGAAAAGTGAGGTGTGATCATTTATTGTCATACATCAGATTCTAGGAATTTTTCTCTCACAAAAGATAAAAATGGATCAGTATGCTAGTTAAGAATCAAACTAGATGATTGGAAAACTTACCTTCTAAAATCAGATGCTCAAAGGCTATCCTCCCATAAGTTATATACAGAGGATTATCATTTTGTTCATCCGAGAGAGAGAGAGAGAGATAGTGACAAGAAATCTGATCTGCTTACTCAGAGAGAATAAATTCATTTAGAAATAAATTGTAGTTACAAGATGATTTTCACTCTTCTGCTTTATTTACAAAATTTGAATGTCAAGATCCACACGTTGCCTCCCGTTGCACCTGTCCTCAAGTTCAAAACCATCCCCAAATCATGGAATGAACTTCTCTCCTCCAATACAAAACCCATTCTCTCATTTTCGCCACTCTCAAAAACTTCTGCTCTCTTCCTTGGCGACCTGTATGAATGAACACTTCCTCTACCTCAATAAAAAGCAATATTGTTGGTGCTCAACAACAGAAATTCTAGCAAACAGCTTCCTAAAAACACATGGGTTGCATGCCATGGAATGTTGCATTTCCTTTTAGAATGAAATACTCAAATGTTTCGCATTGGCAACCCTGCAACCTCCAAATATAAACCCATTCAAGAACTGGAAACAACTTCTTTTGTACTCCGTCGCTAGAAACTTAAATACAGTTGCATGTGGGCATCGAAAGATATTGAAAGTTTTGGAAATCGCCTATAAATGGCACCTTTTCGATAATCGTAGGAGTCCAGGAAAACAATTCAAATCCCAGAGCATCAGCCTCTTGTGCACCATGGGTGTCTATGATTTTTGTTGATAACATTTCCTTGCATTTCGAAATATCTGCTTCTAATTGAATAGGAAGTCAGTCGAGGATAACTTTAATTGGGTCATAGGAGTTGCATGGGCCTAACAATGCCAGTTTGGGTGTCATCACAGTCCTGTTATCACTGTCCATTGCAATGGTAGATGATTGATGAATACAGTTTGGAGCCCACCATTAGGATCATTATTCATTTAGCTGTGTCCTGTTCACTATCTGTTACCATACATCCTTGCAATCAACAGTGATTACTGTGGTGTTCCCAGGGTTCACTGGTACCTTATCTACCACAAGAAAGAAGATTGGGGCTTCTAATTCCACTAATCTAAGTCCTCCTCCAAGTTATAGCTACTGCTAAAGTTCAAATTTGTATCCTGTGAATTGGATTTGGCTTTACCTTTGTGGGGACTTCGAGTTCAATACAGCTGTTCCTTTGTAGGACTTTATATATCAGTTTGCTTGAAGACATTACAAGAATATATATCAGTTTGGAAGAATTCAGTTTGCTTGAAGAATATATATCAGTTTGCTTGAAGACATTACAAGAATTCAGAATTATCTTGAAGAAACTATAAGGTAAAGGGTTGAATATGCAGGTTTCATGCATTTTAACCGAACTTTTAATGCACCCTATGCCAGCTTATCAATACATGTAATCCCATACATTGTGTATAATTCCGGGGTTCCAAATTGTGTATAATTCTGGGGTTCCAAATCTTTGAGTGTTTGGCACTACTGTTAAGATAGGTTTGTAAGTCACTAGGGGAGGTACACAAAATTTTAGCCCAAAACTCCTTGTGGTTTGACAAGTGTAACGATCTCCCTATTTCAATATTCACAGGACCCATCCTTGGTACCACTGTAAGCTCAAAATAGTGATGTTGTGGCACATTTTGTTTGCGTGAAAATATTTTATGTGAAATTTTTTTTTTATGTAGTTAGGTGTGGGGATATTTTTACACCAATTAGCAGATAATTGGTGTGAAAAGATGGACTGGGATCAATTGGTATGAAAATATTCTCACACCTAACAACATGATGGAATCCTTTCATATGAAAATTATTCCTGGGAAATATTTTCACATGAAACAAATACGCGATCTTTGAAATTTGAAAATGGGGTCAAATTGTGTCCGAATGAGTTGAAATTGAAAGATGAGTTGGTAGGGCCCTAGTTAAATCCACGAAGTTGGGCCCGAATCCAAGATAAATTGCTTAAATGAGAACCCTGCTTTTGAGACCCTTGAAATGGGGTTAATGGAGTCCAAATAACTTGAAATCTGGAGAGTTGGTTTGGAACACCTTAAATTAAATTTCAACCACATCCAAATGAATTGGACCGAGGAATTGAATGGCTTCCTTTGCCATAGTTGGCCTAGCCATTCAATTCCTTCCCGAGGTCCAAACTTCATGAGTGCTGGTGGGGAGGTCTCCATTGGCATTTCTTAGAGACTCTCAAAATTTCATCCCCTTTGAGCTTGAGGGTCTACTATCGGTATTTCATCCCATTTTATATAGGACGCATGCTGCCTATGTAAGTTTACACCGGCTGCTGCTCAACCTAATACAACCTCCTCCTTCACCCAAGCTTGGGACCGACATGAGCGGCTTGGGCATACTCAAGGCAGAGTTACGTAAGAACCATGTGCACTAAAAATTCAATCTTTTAACGACCCCAAACAATAATTTGAACTAGGCAAATGCGTGCTTTCAAATGAAACATCAAATATGAGGTTTCAATGATAATTCCATGAATTACACTTCCTTGCATTTTGGCAAGGAAGAAAACTTCGATTGAGACACCAAATACAGAAAATAGAAAGGGAAGAAAACAACAAAAAGATTATGACATTCCTTATCTTTTGCTTATGATTAAAAGGACATGTGTTTCTTCTTCCAACTCTTCAGCTATAATTGCAGTTTGAAGGGAGTCTAAGCTTTGATCTTGATTTTGTGATATCTTGAAGCAACATAGGCCTCAATTTTACCAAAATTGTGCTCTCTCTCTCTCGACCAATAAAAAGCACAAAGGTCTCTCACTCTAAGCCTCGAGTGTTTAACCTAGTGCCTAAATTTAACACATTATTTTACCCCTATTTTCCAACCCAACAAATGTCTAAACATCTCCTAAACATGTCTACCCCCTGGCCAAGGCATGGGGTATTTATAAACTTGGTGGTGAAGTTAGGGTTTATGCCCCATTTTTGCTTCTAAGGGGCAAGTTAGTTAAATATTCAAAGCGAAAAATGCCAATAACTTGCCTTAGAAATTGGAGCTCAACTTTTATCATTAATTTGCCCAGTTATTTGGTCAGATTTCATGGTTTTGGGCCATATTTGTTTCATAAGTTCGATGGTGTGTTGAATCATGTATGATTTGGTTATAAAAAGGAACTCGATGCTGGTCCTACCTACGTAGGGTCTCAAGAGGGGTGAGTTGGAAAAGAAACTCGAACCAATGCTCTTGCACTAGCTACTCGAGCCTTGTATCGTCACACCAAGTGACGGCCCGTAATCATGTATCATTTGGTTATATTTCATGGAAAAACTCTTCGTCTTCATGAAGTTATGGCTCCATCATTAGACATGGGTACTTTGCAGCTAATCTTATTTCTTCACTTGATTTGATCTTTGATATGCAATGAATCTTTAATTGTTTGTTCTCAAGAGTTTGACACATAGAGATTTAGGGAGTGGATGGGAGTCTCCCACAAATTATGGAAGACCGCTCCCCCTTCATTTTTTATGGAATGAAGGTCTTGTAAAAATTGACCCATTTTGATGCTAAAAAAATGTTGTGAGGTAGGCTGCCCTTCCCCTTTGCATCTTCTACAACGTAATATCAAACATGGAAATTAAACATTCAACTCTCATTTCCGAAAACTCCCACTTATCAAATATGCCCCTATTTTATTTAGGAAAATGGTTTGATGTGGTTGCATCCCTATCAAAATAAGTAAAGTTTCACCCCATAACTCATCAAAAATCACAATTCAAGCATTGGAAAACCTTTACATAGATCATCTCAACTTGAACATTATAGTTGTGAAAAAAAATAGTAATTTCAAGCTCTAAAAACTGTGTATATTGTAACAAATTATCTAGACTGTCCATTTCGTCCTAAAAGTAATTGTTCATTGATCCGTAAGATCTATATTATTTTTGAGTTTCAAATTTTCAAATTTCATTATCGGTGTTGGAATTTGATTTTAGAGCCATCATAGATATTCCATTGTTGAAAGTGCTCTCTAGATGAGGATTTTAGATGAGGTTTTATTTTATTTTCATAAAGCCTGGGAATTATAGAAACTTTCTCTTTTTATCTATTTTATCTCGGCAGGTCCTGCCGGCTGAATGAATAATGACGCATCTTAATCTTTGGCAATTTTGAAAAGGGAAAATATCGTACAAACCCCTAATTCCCTATCTAATTTCTCGGTAGACTCTCATTCTATTTTTCTTTCAAGCGGCATAAAATCGAATATTTCGTCGTACCCCCTCATCTCTTCTTCTACATTTATTCACTTTTGGCCACAAAAACTAGCCCCAATAAATTGTGTTATTCCATCTTAATCCAAAAACCTTTTTAACCCTATTTTGCACCTTTTAAAAAAGTTTTTGGATTGAGATGGAATAAAACAATTTGTTGGAGCTAGTTTTTGTGGCCAAAACGTGGGAGAGCAGAGATGAGCGGGTACGGTGAAATACTTGAGAGCTTTTTTATGCCACTTGAAAGAAAAATATGAGGGTCTACTGCGAAATACGATGGGGAATTAGGGATCTGTACGAAATTTTTCCTTTCTAAAATGGGGTTAAATGAAGAACAAATGACCTAAAATATGAATGGTAGATTGGAAAAGCCTAGAAGATACCTCAAAAATATGGCCTTGATCCAAGATTTATTCGCTCCCAAGAAAAAAAACACACTAATAGTTAGGGTGGCAATGGACCCGGACCTGATCCGACCCAACGGGTAGATCCGAGTCAGATATGGGTTTGGATCTGGGTCCAAAATTAGACCCAGAACGTCCTCTTTGGGTCCAAATCTTGGATCCGAACACTATTCAAGTCTGGGTTCAGGTCCAGGTCCTATCCCACATTTTATTTTGGGTCCTAATTTATGAAATATATTTAACTACATAAAAATTTTAATTTTTGGGTCAAGTCCAATTAGATGACTTGGATCCGATCCCATCCGTTGCCACCCCTTGTTAGTTCAACAATACCTTGGCCAGTGTGAACAATGAACCCTGCCTTTGAGGCCTTTGAAATGGAGTCAATGGTGTCCATATGACTTTTGAGTTTGGAGGGTTAGTTTGTAACAACTTAGATTAAGCTTCCACCATTTTTTTGTAGTGCTTGATCAGGTTTTACCATTTTCTTATGCCATTGGTGGCCTTTCCATTTAGCCTTTTCTAGAGCTCCAAACTTCTTGGTGTTTGGTGAGGTATTTGTATGCATTTCTTGGAGACACTCAAAATTTCATCCCATTTGAGACTGTTTTGAGGGGTCTATTGTGGGTATTCACTCTGTTTGGCAGCTCTACTTACATCAGATATCGACTATCTACATAGTTGATAACCTTGTTGTGTATATGATGGGCCACATGATGTCCAACTCTCCTTGTAATCGCTGCCTTTTGAGGCATGTTGGGACATAGAAGAACAGAGGAAAAGCTTGATGCACGGAATAAAAATGATGTTTTTTTTTTTACCCTTACTTTTGTTGGTTTCAAAGACTAAAAAATGAGTGCCAAGGGCCTGGAACAGAAGACTGGGGAATTTTTAAGGTCCCTAGGCAAAATGACCCACAATGTGTCGTCAGGGACTTTTCCAAGGACTAACAATCCTAGCCCCTCCCCCCCCCCCACACCCCACCCCACCCCACCCCACCCAGATCTGTGATACAAGCCTGAGGAACCTGATGACACAATATGTGTCATTCAAAGCCCTTTACTTTGTGATGGCTAAAACTGATGAGCTTGTAGGGTTTCTAAGAAGAGGTGCCATCTCCTGGAGTCTTTTTCTAGGATCACCTATATTAACCGGTGACCCATGAAAAAGCATTTCTCTAGTCAGAAAACATAGAGAATTTAATGCTTCCCAAAGGCGATAATGCCAATCAACTAATGTGTTACATGTCTATTAACAATAAAAGGACTAATGGATAAGGAGAGGACCTTTCTATCAGGGGAAAATTTTCTACGTTCTCCCTATAATATAGAAGTTCTATGTTCCCCCTACCATCCAGCCTTCCATTTTTTATCAAGAGAGTCACCCACCTCTCGATCTTAGATCCGACATCTTAAAATATTTTATTTTTAGTCTTTTTAATATAATTTTTTTAATATGAAATTTGGTACGTGCCATCTTCTCATTAGGGCGCATCTATAAAAAATATTAACAATAATTTTTCGATAAAAAATAATGACAAAAATACCCCTTGAAATTTTCAGGGGTATTTTAGTTATTTTATTTTATTGAAAATAATTTTTTTATATTTTTCGTTAGTGCGAGTTTTAATATAGAAATGGATGTACAAAATTTGGTGTCAAAACAGTTTATAGGAAAAAAAATTAAAAATAAACAGTGTAAAGACGTGAAATTGTGATTGAGGCAATCTTAACCCTCCATTAAAAAATAGACGATTGGATAAGGGAACATAGAACTTCTATATTTTAAGAGGAACAATGAAAGCTTTCCCTTCTATGAAATGGGAAAATACTTTACGTTGTTTTGCTAAATCTAGTTTTCTGGTAAGTGTTTAAAATCGAGCATGTTCGTCGATCAATTCAAGCTAATCTAACAAAACCGAAGTGCCCAAGATTTTATTCTGTTTTGATGGTTGGGATTAGAATCAACTCATCTAAAAGACCATGTATGGGGCTGATGTTTGCCCAGTACCGGAAGGTCAAAGAAGTTGGTGACCTGATGACACAAGAGCAGGAGCCGACGACCGAAGGCCCGGTGAATGGCGGGTGTAAATATAATGGTCCCAAGGTAGCGAAATTCCTTGTCTGGTAAGTTGTGACCCACACTAAAGGCGAACGATCTAGGCACTGTCTCAGAGAGAGGCTCGGTTAAATAGACAAGTCTGTGAAGATGCGGACTACCTGCACTTGGCACTTAGATAGAAAGAGCCTATGAAGCTTTACTATTACCTGTGATTGGCTTTGGTCCTTTCACGTACAACTTAGGTGGAGGGCGAATAAGGCCTCCTTTTGAGGGGGCCGAGCCATCCGTGAGATACCACTTTGGAAGAATTAGAATTCCAACCTTGAGTTAGGCCCTACTGGCCAATAGACAGTTTCCGGTAGGCAGTTTCTATGGGACATAGGCCTCCCAAAATGTAACAGAGGCCTGCAAAGGTTTCCTCGAGCTGGACAGATGTTGGCCATTGAGTGCAAAGGAAGAAAGGAAGCTTGACTGCAAGACCCACCCGTCGAGCAAGGACGAAAGTCGGCCTTAATGATCCGACGATGCCGAGTGGAAGTGTCGTCGCTCAACGCATAAAAGTTACTCTAAGGATAACATGTTAATCTCCCCAAGAGTTCACATCGACAGGAAGGTTTGGCGTCTCAATGTCGGCTTTTCGCCACCTAGGGCGGTAGTACATTCCATAGGTTGGGTTGTTCGCCCATTAAAACGGCATGTGAGCTGGTTTCAGAATGGCATGTGACAGCCTAGTCCATATCCGGTGTGGTTGTTAGAGCATTGAAATAACCTTTCCCTAGTACAATGGACCGAGAAGAGCATTGGTGTACCAATTAGCATGCCCACAATAAATGTTGGGTAGGCAGGTACAGAGTGGATAACTCTCGAAAGCATCTAAGCCCACCCCAAGATGAGTGTTATTCTTCCTTCCCCAAGCCTCTGGTTACATGGATGAGACAATGACGGGTCCATCTCGTGTTTGTGTCTAGGAAACATAGCTGAAAATGGTTGAAATCAAGTAGATTTATAAATGCATGAAAATATTGAAAATGGACGGTCCAGATAATATGTTGCAAGATACACTATTTGTAGACTCGAAATATTTTTATCTTTTCATATTTATACATCTCGATGTCGAGATGATCAATTAAAGGGTTTTCCAACATTCAAACAACCTTTTATGATGAATTTTTGAGGAGCACCTTTAACCTTACATTTTAAGATTGCAACCTTAAATAAACCTTTACTTTAAAATAAAGGCCATCCATATCATGCCCCATCTCTTAGTAAACTTTACTCTCCATTCCCCATTGTTCCCTATACGCTGTTGCCAAATCCATCCTATACTCCCTTCTATTCTCCCTAGTCCAGATAGTGAGCACCCCTAAAGCTCTCCAAGGGGCTGCTTATCCCCTCGTTTTACAATAACCAATGCTCAAAAATTAATACTACTTATCCCCTCGTTTCTACCATAACTAATACTCAAAAACAGTTTGAGTTTGATGTATGTTTTGAAAGCCGAGAACTGTTGATAGATTCTTTGTTTTTATTTTTTTATTTTTTTTGGGATAATTCAATAGAAAATGAGTCCCTACCCGTGGAAAGAATGTATCTCATGATGTTGGCACCTTGCCACCTTGACCACCTAGCCTTTATCCCATTCCTAACGGTTGATAGATATCGTAAGAAGCAAATATTTATTCATCTTCTAAAGAATTCTTTAGGCTGGTTCCCAGTATTTTTGGTCTAGACTTCACAAACAAATTCCTCAGACAAATGAATGTGTTGTCTTTCAATAGCTGCAAATTAAGGATGTAGCTTATGTAAGGTTGCAACCTTGAACAATCAAATTAAGGTGCACCTCTAAACTTTGCAATAAGATGGAAGTTTGGTGTCAAATATTCTTAGGATCGTGCTAGAATATGTTATTATCTCTCAACTATGAAATTTTAAAAGAAAAGTAGGGTGATGTCTTATATTATTTAGCTTCTAAGAAACTTTTTGATAGGTCTGAGGCAGGAACTTACCAAAATCGCTTCGCTTCGGCCAAAGAGGTCAAAGCCTTATGATTTTAGGCATAAACAACAGCAAAGCAAAACCTAATGCCGCCGCTTCGGGCTGATTCAATTAGTTATAGGAGTTTTTCAACATAGCTTTAGGGAGCAGCACATGATCATGGTTTTTAATATTGCTTTGTATAGATATTGCAAGCAGGAGAATATGTCTGATTTTGAAGAGCGAGATTGCAAGTGGAAGAGAAAGTTCTGAGTTAAAGAAAGAAACGAGAAAAAGGAGGTGTTGATGGGGTTATTTTTGTTACGAATAAAAAAGTAATAGTGAGAAAAGAGCAAAGGGGAATTTTTCAAAATATAGGGTATGGAATGTTTTATACACAGTATATTGAAAATTATAAGAAAGTTTATATAAGGTTGCAACCTTAAATTGTAGAATTACAGATGCACCTCAAAATCTATCGGAAAAGTTGTTTTAATGTTGAAAAACCCTCTAATTGATCATATCGATATCAAGGTATATGAATATGGAAAAAAACAAATTTTTTTTAATCTAAAAAATAGTGCATCTTACAACACATTATCTAGACCGTCTATTTTCAAGATTTTCATATCTTTATAGATCTACATGATTTTAACTATTTTTTAAATTTAAAATTTTCTAATTAGATATGAAAATAGTTTTTAAGATAATTTTAAAAAATATTTATAATAAAATTATATGTTATGATAAAATTTAGAAGTAAACTTTAATTGAATTGTTTAAGCTTGCAACCTAATGGGAACCGCACCCTTCTCCTTTTATATACAAGTATCTAATTTATTCATATTTTAAATTAAAAATTTTTTCACATCTTTTCTTCGTGGTTTGCCCGAGCACCAAATTACTGTATTTTTCTCACAAATACGAAGAAACTCCTCAACGATTAGGAGAACGTTGCCGTGAGCCTCCCTTCTCCGCTGTCGCGCACCCGAGCCTCTCTCTCCTCGTAGCATGAGCCCTTCTCTCCCTCGCCCGTGGAGCTCCTCTCTTTCTTCACCAAATCTAGGGTTTCTTGTTTCTAATGAACCTCCCTCTCTCTCTCTCATCACCAAATCTAGGTCTCCTGTAAAATCGTGAGTCATCCTCCTGAGGAGGGTGCAAAAGGTAACCCTAATCTTTCCTTCCAGCTAAACTTCGTCTCCAATTAGGGTTTCTTTGTTGTTTCTTTCATTTAGGTCTCCTGTGAAATCGTGAGTCATCCTTCTGAGGAAGGCGCAAAAGGCAACCCTAATCTTTCCTTCCAGCTAAATTTCGTCTCCAATTAGGGCTTCTGTGTGGTTTCTTTTTTTTCTTTTCTGGGTCTCCAATTTGGGTTTTTGTTTGGTTTTTTTTTTTTTTTTTTGGAGTTGTAGAGAGCTGGGTTCATTTGGGTTTTTGAATTTGTCAGATCACTACTGAGAGGGTTCATTTGGGTTTTTGAATTTGTCAGATCACTACTGCAAGAGTTGAAGAACATGTATGGACATGTTGAATCTCAGAATCTTTCGAGAAGATTTCATTTAGTATTAAGAGATATTAGGTATTCGGGTTTGATTTAATGGAATAAGTGACATTTGATAAATGGAGAACGCATTATCATTCTCTACCTTCCTTTTGTAAATGAAAGCTTGATGAAAACCCAAAGTATTCGCCATGTTAATAAGAGAGATAAAATCAATAGGTTGATGTTTTGGATTGAGAAGTGAACTTCCAAACCTACCCTTTTAGTTGTTTCAAACACACACTGATTTCGACCTCATTCTACTGCATGTGATGAGGTCTTGGATATTTTAATGTAAATTTCTGATATGGGTATGCATGGATTTCTTTCATATGGTCATGTTCGATTTTGGATGCTCTGTGGGGATGTTTAGATTTTGGGTTTTGCTTGATGGGAAAGGAGTCTACTTTGGAAGAAATTAAGGAGGCATTTGACGTTATGTTTTAGAGGCATTTGATATAGAGAAGAAAGCACTGGCATTCTCTAGCGTTTGATTTATAAATGAAACCTTGATAGAAACCCAAGGTATTACCAAAGTTAATAAGAGAATAAAATCAATAGGTTGATGTTTGCAATTGAGAACTAGGCTCCCAAACCTAACTGGATGCTACCATAATTATTGTCATGTCAAAATCTCAGGGAGTGATTATCCATACGTATAAGCTTTATTTATGAATGGAGATGGATGGCAATAATGTAAAAAACTCTTTTAAACCTGTGAACTTGTAGTTTTTGTTATTCACAATCTTATGGTTTTTGTTAAGCTTAAAACTTCCATTGTCTCTTTTCATCTTCCTTGGCATCCTCCATTCATTGATTGGGAAGTGGTTTCTCCATAGCCATCTAAGTTACAAACATGCTTTCTTTATAGGATCCTAACTTTTTGACTCAAAGTTGTCGGTATTTGATAGCATTATTGTACTTCTTGCCATTTGAATCACAAGTCCCTTTTTGTAATCAGTACATTTCAAATCAATTTTGATAATTCTATAAGCCATTAAAAATAAATGACTTTCTAGCAATTCCTATAGCATCATGTTTCCTTTTTATGGGCATCGAAGAAAATGCTTGAGGAATTGATGAATGTGCTTATAGTGATAGTTCTCAATGGTATATATATGTCATTATCATCATCATCAAAAGCCTTTTCCCAACTCTCTCTCTCTCTCTCTCTCTTCTCTCTCTCTCTCTCTCTCTCTATATATATATATATATATACACACACAGATGTGAGCATGGTCTGAACATATTTTCTAGATATTATAATATAAATGAATTGTATGAAATAAATTTCGATCATGTGAATTGATGTTAAAAATTTTAGAGAAGTCAATTTTGTTAAATTTATTGTGTCGCATGATTGTAGATTTTGCTTTAAACTAATTAATCTGCATGTGCTGAACTCTATGATGATCCAATTTTTTTCGAGTAGATAGTATGTGCAATTGGACATTGCTGGTACATTGAAGGGTAAGGGAACTTAACTTCATATGATGCAATTCCAAGTAAAAGTTTTCATGCATTTGTGTGGCTCTTTTGAAGTTTGATATTTTAATTTAGGAAAACCCAAGTTGATAATTCTTGTTAAGTTTCACATGTGGAAATCAATGGACAAGTGTTCAAAGCATGTTTCATTCGTTGGTTCCATTAGTTTCCACAATTTTGCATGCTGTTACCTTTTTATCCTTTCCTCAGCTTTTATATGCTACACTAATTAGATGTAGCTGATCATTATGCTGACTCTCTTTCACACATTCAAAAGAGGTGGAAAGAAAAGCATTATAGGAAAACCTTGAATTGGGAGGAATAGCTTTGTAGAACGTGTAACACATTGAAATGACTTCCTTCTCTGAAGACCTCCCTAATGATTTGATGACAAAAATCCTCTCACTGTTGCCTTTTGAATCTATTCTGAGGTTCAAAGCGGTATCAAAATCATTGAATCAATTGCTCTCCAGTCATTCTTTTGCTAGAACCCACTCTCTCTCTTCTTCCCCCTCATATCCCAACCTTTCCCTCTGTTCTTGTGGTCGGATGATTCTTTTGTAATAACCCTGTCCCGCTCTCCTTCCCCTCTCATATCCCAACCTTTCCCTCGCTTCACATCGTCAGATGTTACCCGCATTATTAATGGCGAGGAATTCAGGAAGGCGGCCTTATTCTACGTGACAAACAGGAAAGTCTCGCTCCTGAGAATGTCCAATTTGGAGCCCGCATTTATGCCTTGCGTGTGTTGGAGCCACGGTTTGGTTTGCTTGTTGAAAACCATTCCTTATTCGTCTCAAATCTTTCAGATAAGAAACTCTGCGATCTTAACCTCGAAATACGTGAGTGTCTTGGAGTATGAATGGCCTTGGAAGGTTTATACTATGGGATTCTCTTTCAACCCAAAATCTGGAAATTTTAAGATTTTGGCATATGGGTTATTCAGGGGATTGAAAAAGACAGAGGAATGGCGTCTCTATAGCTCAGAAAATGGGAATTGGAGAAGTTTTCTAGGCCCCTCCTCCGGAGATTTTGTTTTTAAATACTCAAGACCATTGGTATGTGTTGGAAATGCATTCTACTTTCTCTCACATGATTCTCGTCGTGTTTGGTTTTTTAATCTAGAGGGAGAAACTTTTGAAAGCATCTCCACCCCAGATGAGTTTCCTACTAATGAGTTTCCTAATAAATATAAAGTGGAACTAATGCGGGGTGACCAAGTCTTGATGGCACATATAAACGAAGGATTCCAGTTGAGTATTTGGTCCTTAACTGAAAAGTCTAAATGGGTTTTAAAAGTAGAAGTGAATCTCCGAAGGGTGGAGAGTGAATTTCATGCGGTTTAAGCCTATCCTCAGCTCTGGTTGGGGACTCTTTCTGGCTTACGGGCAACAATTGCAATATGTTTGAGTATAATGTCAAGAGTAATCCGGTTTGAAAATGATTATGGTGGTGATCCTCACAATGTGTTCCCTTTTCGAGCCCCTCACAGTATGTTCCCTTTTCGGCCCACATTCTTCTCAGTAGAGAAGTTTCAAATGATATGGATTGTTGAAGATTTTTAAATGATGCAGATTGGGGAAGGTCCATCTCTTGGAGGTAGAGTTCCTTTTTCGGCCCACATTCTTCTCGCCAGAGAGGTTTCAAATGATGTGGATTGTGGAAGATTGTCAAATGATGTACAACCATGGAGGGTGCAAAATTTCCTTTTTCTGTTTCTTTTTTTCCTTATGAACTGTCTCAGGGGGTGGACAGGGAGTGGGCTGAGTTAACCAGGATGAGAGAGAGCGCAAGTTACCTGGATGACTGGATGCGAGAGGAGAAAGGGCGGGAGCAAGTTATATGGTTGTGTGTTCCCTTCTGCAGAAATGAGGATAAAGTAAGATGGATTTAGTTTCCAAACCCCAATTTGTATTTGTATGGTATCCCTTGGATGCGAAGAGGCCTCTGAGCACTATGATGATATCGAAGAACAAATTTCTATGGTATTGCATGGATAGGAAGAAGCTTCTGAGCACTATGATAATATCAAAACAAAAAATTACCAGAATTGCATGGTGGATTAGTTTAATATTTGATTGATCCAAATTAATTAGGATAGAACAAATGGATATGAAGAAGCTTCTCAGCACTATGATAATATCAAAACAACAAATTACCAGAATTGCATGGTGGATTAGTTTAATATTTGATTGATCCAAATTAATTAGGATAGAACGATAATATATGCACATTCCTTGCCTTTTTTTTGTTTTTTTTGGTAGTCGGTGAGGAAGATAGGCCTTTACCCGTTCTTTCAAGTAGATTAGGAGTTTAATTTTTTGAAGGTATTGGTGGAGTGGTTTTTGTCTGTCCCTTGTTTTTGTTTTTTTTTTTCTTTCTGCCGGTTCTATTATGATGACATATGGTGGAGGCAGAGATTGATTTTAAAGAACCAGTTGGCCTGCTGCCTACACAGAAACCTCACCCAAGTATTGAAACTCCAAAACTCCATCCTCGTCTCATATGAGATTCACAAACTTTTTGAGTCAGTGGAGAACCAGTTTTTATGTGAAATTAATTCTGATGCGAGGTAAACTGGGCATTAATTCTAGTGAAATGTAGATTAAAATCATGGTTTGACTAGCTGTTCTCTTAGTTTTGTGTTTCTGTGATGGAGACCGGGAAGCCTGTATCATTGTCTTAGCATAACCTTGTTTTGATAGCAGTCTCTCTCTCTCTCTCTCTCTCTCTCATTTATATTAATTCAATGTGAATGTGCCTCCATAAGAACTTTCTTAGGGGCATTTGTGGGTTGACCCGACCTGGGTCCAGGTCTGGGACCTACTATTGCGGCAGGTGAGTCTCTCTCTCTCTCTTATTTTTTAAATTTATTTATTTTTCAGATGCTTCCTAGTTGTATCTTTTTTTGCTTTAGAATCGGGGCTTATGTGGGAATGAAGTTCGAGACCTCATTGGTAGTACCACGGTGACTTCAGCCCGTTCCTTTGTACTAGGAACTCTCGAAATATCTTGACTTTAAAAACTTGGGGAAAGTATTATTTAACAAGTGATTACTCTATACAGAATCATATAGAGGGGTCAAAACATCTCAATTAATAATAGATTGTTTATTTTGAACTTTTATTTTTCTCAAGATTGTCCTTAAAAATGTTTTTTAAAATACTTAAATTGCTATTATTGATGGCTAAGAACATTGAACAAACAGGGCCATTTTGTTAATTTGTGCATGTAAATGGCCCTAGCCAAATAAGGCAAGTTGCTTTGCTTGTTGAGGATGCGTCAAATGCGCCTTTGTTCAAGGATTCATGCACTAAAGAAGGTCAATTTCGGTATTTTAAAAGGAGTAATGATTTCATACAATGATTGTATAGTAATGTAATGCAACAATTTTTAAAAACTACATTTGGGTTCTTTGATTCAAATTTTAAAATATACACTTTAATTATTAATTAACTTGAAAAAACATCAGAGATTGTGCGCTGTATTAGAGAGAGAAAGGGCTTTGCTAGTTGGGGAGAGAGATAGAGATCAACTGATTTGGTGCAGAGAGAGGGGGAGAGAGAGTGCTGAATTAGAGAGAGAGGGGGAGAGAGAGGGCTGAGTTAGAGAGAGAGAGAGGAGAGAGAGTGCTGAATTAGAAAGAGAGAGAGAGAGAGAGGAGGGGAGAGCAACGTTGGTTTGAGAGAGTAAGAGAGGAGAGAAGTGCTTAATAGAGAGAGAGGAGAGAGAGTGCTGAATTAGAGAGAGAGAG
>NW_006500337.1:1610272-1625356 GCF_000471905.2 Amborella trichopoda | reverse complement strand
GGTTTTTAAACCATTGGTTTACAATATACAATTTATTTAACATGATGTCTACTTTGTACGTGATTCCAAAAAAAATCGGATTGAGATTCTATAAAGGTAAAAGGGAGATTTCATGTTGATCAAATCACGGTTTCAAGCACTTATGTAGTATTTAATGCCATGGAATCTGGATTTTTTAAAAAATTGAATCGAGATTCAATAAATGTGAACTCAAGATTTCAAACTTTACAGAAACGAGTTCCATGAAGATTCTTCCATGGAATCACCGAATCAGGACTCAAAGCAGAGTTGCTACCTGTGGTGAGATTCCAGCAACTATGGCCAGCAATGTTAAGGAATTTTTTGCTCTTTTGTTTTTTCCTCTTCCTGCACACAAAACAAAACATTGTTCTAACTTTTAGTTAATAGTTATTTGAACACATTAGATCTTGCTTTATTTGAACTCATGCATTTTATAGGGGTAATTTAGTGGTAGGATCTGAGCTTGGTGTGAATTGATGGAGTGTCAATAACTTAAAGCAATCAAGCCCCTGCCATATTTGAAGTCCTGCATTGTTTGCAGTAGAATTTATCCTTCTTTCTCATATCATATTATGCTGCTTATCAGTTTTCTACATTGTAGCTTGCCTTTGGCTGCCACAGGGGCCATGGATCAGAAGCTGGTTATTTGGGATTTGCGTTACTCATCACCACGCTGCACTTGTGACCATGAGGCATTTTGCATTACTTTTTGCATGCATCTCTTTATCACTTTATCCCTAGTTTATGCCTAAAATTAGAATAATTTTCTTTCAGGAGGGTGTGACATGCTTGTTCTGGTTAGGTTCAACTAAGTACAAAGCAACTGGCTGTGTAGGTGGAAAAGTACGCGTATGGGATAGTCTAATCTGGTAATTGTGTTCGGACAATTAGTGGGCATTCTGATTTCATCCAGGCTTTGACCATCTCTAATAATGCGCCGAACCTCGTTTCAGTTTCACTTGATAGTACTGCACGTGTTTTTGACATTTCATAATTCTGCCCGTAAAGCATTATTCACACTTCAATAATAAATTTTGATTAAAAGAAAAATGAATGAACAACTATGCAAATGTAGTTAGTCTATAGTTAATATGATGATAATATGGTAACATAATGTCCATGGTGTTGAATTTGATGGTATATGGTTTTTTGTTTTGTTTGCGTTCTGTTGAAATTGGCTTGAATTTCATGGTATATGGTTTTTTGTTTTGTCTGCATTCTGTTGAAATTGGCTTGAAATCATGCTTTGATTCGGCCAGGAATGAGAAGAGCTTCAGATGATTTAAGGGAGTGTTTGGTTATTTTTTAAAGTATAAATAAAATTTGTGAAATATGTTCGGCCTACTTCAGTTACGACACTGTGCTTCAGCTTTGAGGCCAAACTTGATACTTCCCCTAAAGTGCAGCAACGAGTCCACAGTTGTTCCAAATAGCCATTCCCTCATAAGCTTGCGATTCATTAGTTGATTTCTTCAGTGAAAGAAGTTCTTTTTTTTTGACAATGAAAACTTCTTTCATTGAAAGAAGTTTTTTAAATAGCTTCTTGAACAGCAATAGAATTGGTGATCTAGAGTGCATTTCATTTGGGTCGTGGTTCATTTGCTTCTTCTTTTTGTTTTGTTTCATTCTTTGCATGTGTATTTGTCTTGTGTTTCTTTGTGATGGATTTCTCGGGTCACCAGTCTGGTTCCTGCTGGCGATAATTAGGAGAACAAGCACGTTATTACATTTAAACTGAGTTGATGGGACCACCCCTTGATTAACAGTAACCATTTACTTCACATTAAACTGAAAACAACACGAGGAGAAATAGAATGATACAAGAGATTAAGAGAATGTGGTGACGACCAACAACCTTTCGCAAGCAAATCCGTCTCAAAATTGGCTTCTCTAAAATAATGGCGAAGATCACAGCCGAGAGACTAGATGAAGCACTCCAATCTCATCTAGAATGGGAACCAAATCACAAGGGTGATCTCCAAATGATAACGTTAATCGAATCTCCCTCTCTCTTCATATGTCCCTCTGACATAGAAATGAGCTTTAGACCCTCTAATAGCCCTCTTGCTTCTGCTCATTAGCAGTAGTGAAACCACAAGGACCCGAAAAAGAGATAATTGGGTTGTCTTTATGATCTCTAACGGGTTTATATCCAGTTGGTCCAAGATTTTTAAGAGAACTACCAACAAAATTGAGCTTAATACACTTCACTATTATAAAGAGGGCGGTCAAGGGAGGAAGCAAGGCTTGAGGGTGAGCTTAATGCAATTCACTTATTATAAAGAGGGGATCTTGAGGGTCTGTGTCAGGCCACTCTAACAAAAAGGGGTCTATGGGAGGAAAGAAGGCCGAGGGTTTGCATCGGCCCAATAAAAGGAGAGGGATGGGCTAGAGTGTCCAGTCTTTGGATTAAACAAACATTCAAATGACATAGTCATAAATGTGTAAAATGTGGGAGTCGACTGATCCGGAATGGCCTGAACAGTTCCTGATCCATATCAGTCACTGTCAATTACTAGTTTTTAAAACCTAGTTGAGAGTTCAGTGCCCTGATTGACCGTTCACCTGGTGGACCAAATCTAATAGTAAAAAATGGACTAGAGTTGTGAGGGGCAGAACTTCACACTGTAAGACCATTTATGTTGGGGAAAACTTTATGTACTTCCTTGCCATATATATTTTTCTTTATGTCTTGCCTCTTCCAACAGTCTGATCTGATCTGAATGGACGGCTGAGATGGCTCCAATCACAATGTTACACCAACACACCGTTTTATTTTTAATTTTCTTTCTACAAAATATTTTGACCAATTTGGAGCATCCATTCCTCTCTTAAATTCGAACATAAAAAAATATAAAAAACAAATCCTAAAAAATAGAATAACCGATACTTCTAAAAGTTTCAGGGATATTTTGGTTATTTTATTTTTTAAAAAGATAATTTAAATAGTTTTTAGGTGCATTTTAATTTTTAGGGATATTTTGGTTATTTTATCTTTTTCAAATATTGTTTTTAGTTGCACGCCATTGAGATGATAACACGTACCAAATTTTTTATTCATATGATTTGTAGAAAATATTTAAGAATAAAGTATTTTGAGACGTCAGATCTAGATTGACTGCATTGTAGATCACTTGTGACATTTTCAGATGAGTAAACTCAACCATAAATTGGATGGCTTGACAAGAGGGGGGGAACATACAATATGTTTATGGAGTGGATGGTTTGACAAGAGGGGGGAATATATAAGATGTTTATTGCGGGGAAGTATAGAAAGTTTTTTCATGCATGGAGGCTATAATTACTCATACCTGTCAGATGTGAAATCCAACGTCGTGGAGTGCATCTCATATATTTTGGAAAGTTTTTCTTTGAAGCTTGAAGTTTAAGCTTGAACAATAGGAGACCACCGGATTTCATATTCATCTACATGGTTGATGGTGGCCTCCTTCTAACAAGTTACTAATTTTTCATATACATTCCCTTGAGTACATAATTTGTTTCATTTTATTTGTTGAAACACCGCTGGTCAAGTTAGACTCGCCTAATTCGAACTAGGTGACTCAAGATCGAAACCTCGACAAGTCCTTACTTTCACTAGTAACATTTTTATTTTGGAAAAAAATTTATATTTGGTTGCAATAAGGTGCATATAAAAAAAAATTCCTATAAAAGAGAGTGTTTGATGTTGGAAACCCTCTAATCAATGATCTCGACTCGAGATATGTGAATAGGAAGAAAACAAAAAAAATATTTAAAGTTTTGAAAACACTGCATCTTATAACAAGTTATCTAGATTATTTGTTTTTAATATTTTCAAGTGTTCATAGATCTGCTTGATCCGTGTCATTTTTTAAATTTTAAATTTTATAGTTGTAAATAAAAATATATTTTTCAAGCTATTATAAAGTTTCCAACATCAAAACTACATCTCCGAAGACATTTAGAGGCGCGCCTTACTTCTATAGTACTACAATCCTCACCTTTTTATTTTAAAGGAAATGTCGTACCTCTTATTTATCTCTGGATGAGGTATTAGTAAGGCTGCAACTTTGCGAAAATTAGTAAAGCTACACCTCAAAAATCCCTCCGAAAAAATGACTATCTAATCTATTAATTAATCATAGGGTGTGGTTTGTGTAATGTTACAACTTGAAACAATTCAAAGTAAGGCGCACCCAGAACTTTGGCATAAGATGTAATTTTGATGTAAAAAATTCTTAAAATTGACCCGAGAATCTATTTTCATCTCTAATTATAAATTATAAACTCCAAAAATAGTTCAAATCAAACAGATCTATATACACATCAAAATCTTGAAAATGGATAGCCTCAACAATGTATTGCAAGATGTATTATTTTAGAACTTGAAATCTTTTTTTTTCATATCCATACATTTTGATGATCAGATGATCTAGTGATGGTTTTTCTACATCAAAATATAGTTTTTTGAGATACAACTTATTTCTACAGTATAAATTTTTTTTGACAAAAGTTACTATTATTTTTATTGAGTACTAAAAAAAAAGAAATTACATCATTAGAGATAACAAAGGAAGGTAAAGAAGCACCACCCTTAGCCAAAGCATCAGCCACAAAGAGTTTGCTTCACTATAGACATGAGAAAAAGAAACTGACATAGAAGAAACCAAATCCATAATTCTACAATATAAATTGTCGACCTTATGTAAACTTTTTCCTTAATTATATATTGAACACCCTTAAGACCACAATTTTCTCATGGTTTAGCGATCATAACATACTATCCCTTCAATATGCAAGCCAATGTACTCAAAACTCTTCCCATTTTACAAGAAGAACAGTTTGAATTTTGACCAAATTTCCAGCTGGTGACATGAACAATGTTTCAATAAGGTTGTTACAGCCTCTTCCCTACACTCTGAGCCCCTGTCAGAGGGAACTTCTATTCTTTTGCTCATGGAGACTGATCCGGGTTTGATCATACAACCTCAAGGCTGCAATACTAATATTTGGATTTGAACAGAGCTATATACTTAAACTCAATAAACACCCCTTGATTTCGTGCATAGTTTTCAGGACTTGTCTCATACTTGGCCTCTCTCTAGGAGCCTCAACTGAGCACCACAAGGCCAGGCCTAACACTTCGAGCACGCACTTCATTCTTCTAGGGTCACCCCATTCTTCTTCTAAGAAGAGCCTTGGGTCCACTGTGTCAATAACATGATCTGGATAAGCCATGGTTACATGCTTTGCAAGGCTAACTCTACCTTCGCTGAACATGTCATGTGTCGGCCGCTTCCCTGTAAATATCTCAAGCACCACTATTCCATAACTGTAAACGTCCCCTTCCTTAGATACTTCAGCCCCCAAACCATACTCTGCAACAGGAGGAAAACATTGAGCCTTTTAGACAGGGAAACCTTGAAGAAATGTAAGAGAAGCTATTAAAAGCACAAGTATCTATGGAAACCTTGACAGACCCAATCTTTAAGAAGAATGAAGAAAAAAAGAAAATGAGGAAAAGATCGTCTGAAAAGGACACAGAAGCATGGGTATTTTTATCATGGAGACCTCGAAGAATTTAAGAGACCCCCTAAACGGGAAAGATGCAGAAGAAACAACACTCTACAAAAATCATAAATCATGGAGCCTTAATTTTCTGAAACTTTAGGTCATCAATGAAGAAGTAGAAAGAGGATCAATAAGCACTTTTTCTTTCACTATGGATACGTTGACAAATTTTCAGCGACTAATCTTCAACAAAGAAGAAAACATACCCTTGAAAAGATGAAAAATTAAAGGCGTAAAACAATAGAAACCCTGAAGAATATTAAGAAAGCCAGTCTTCATAGAAGAAGACGAAACCATGTCAACAAAAGCTTCAAAAGCTCAAAGTCTCAAACTATGGAAAGATGTGAGGATTGGTAATTTCTCATGGTACAGTTCTGAGATGAGTGTCCACCCCTGCTGGTTTAACACTTTCATTCTTATCTAAGCCAATTCCTTAAGGCAAGTATCCTCTTAAATTTAAAAAGAAAAGAAAGAAAGAAAAAGCTCCTTCTTAAAAGAAGAAGAGACATATTCCGCAAAAGATCACAAAACGGAATGACTTACCAACCGAAACATTAACGTATTTTGAGAGGTATAATCTACACACAAGAAAAAAAAAGAAGAAATTTACTTGGTTGAACGTAATCAATTTTACCTGGTGCAATATACCCCACAGTTCCTTTCAGTGCAACTGTGCTTGTCTCGCTCATTGTGAAGTGTGCCTCTATCAATTTCGCTAACCCAAAGTCCCCAACATGGGCCTTCATCTCGTTGTCTAAAAGCACATTACTTGGTTTCAAATCACAGTGCACAACAGAAGGTTCACAGTTATGATGCAAATAGTCCATGGCTATGGCTATGTCTATGGCTATTTCAAGCCTTTGAACCAAGCTCAGGGTCAAGGAACTATGGAGCCACTGATCCAAGCTCCCATTGGGCATGAATTCAAAAACCAGAGCCTTGAACTCTTCTCCCTTAAAATTTACAGAGGAACAAGAAGTTTTGGCCTTGATGAGGTTAGTGTGTCGAACATTTTTCAGTGCTTCACATTCTGCCATAAAAGACTTAGCTGCTCTGTGTTGGATCAAGTCAAAGACCTTAACTGCAACAGGGGTAGTCTCACCATTGATGATTCCTCTATAAACAGAGGCAAAGCTTCCCTTTCCTATGAGATTACCATCACTGAAACTATTAGTTGCGTTGAGCAGATCACCATAGGAGACCAACTTATGTGACCCTTCAAAGGAGAAGGTCTCAGAGGATTGGTTATCCACTTTGCGCGTCTGCCTGCTTCTCCAGAGCATTAAAAGCAATGCGATAACCAAAATTGCAGTCAATGAAACAACTGGAACTACAGCTTTCAGAGCCAAAAACTCATCATTTCTTTTAGAGATGCAGGGGGGCAGATTTAGCTTTGGTATACCCCCACAAAGCTTCGTATTTGGCAGTATAGATGAACCATTGAGGGTGCTGAAAACCCCATCTCTTGGTACTTCTCCTTCAAGTTTGTTGAAAGAGAGATTCAAGTTCTTCAAATGCTGAAGCTTTTGCAAATCGTTTGGGATCACACCAGACAATTGATTAGAAGAAAGATCAAGGAATTCAATGGAGGTTAAGCTCGACAAGGACTCAGGAATTTTCCCCACAAGCCCATTCCTAGCCATGTTGAAACCCATCAAGCTTGAACAGGACCCCAAAGTGGCTGGAATCTCACCTGATAAGTTATTCGCAGAGATATCAATCATTGCGATGATAGTTAGCTTTCCAATTTCAAGAGGAATTGAACCAGTAAGAGAATTTTGAGCCAAACCCAGATACTGATTCATGCCTGTAACCATTAAAATTTCTCTTGGTATACTTCCACTTAGCGTATTTTGAGAGAGACCCAACACCTCCAACTTTTGGCATCGCCCAAGACTCGAAGGTATGGAACCCGAAAGCTTGTTACCCTCCAGCATTAGCTTATTAAGCCCTGTGAGATCACCAATGGAGTCAGGAATTGGCCCTGAAAGTTGGTTTCCCTGCAAAGTTAGCTGCAAAAGTTTCGATAACTTTCCAATACTTGCAGGGATTGTTCCACTAAGGTTGTTATTTTCCATTGAGAATAGTTGAAGATTTTCCAGGTTTCCAACTCCATCAGGTATTGTGCCTGAAATCTGGTTTCCCGGTAAACAGAACTCAGTGAGCATGGTGGAGAGATTGGCTATGGAATCAGGGAGCACGCCGGAGAGTCGATTCGAAGCCATCGATATGACTTCGAGATATGGGCAATTGTTCAATTGTGTTAGGAAGCTTAAACCTGTTTCCCCATCGCTGGAAAGCTTGTTTTCTTTGAGATTTAGGAAGCTAAGTTGGGTTAAATTCGCGAAAATCAGAGGAATTGAGCCATTGAAATTGTTTGAAGAGAGATCAAGGAACTTCAAACCAGAGCAATTACCTAAAGAAGATGGAATTCGGCCGCTTAGATTGTTTTGAGCCATGAAAACTTGCTGTAAATTGGGAAGCTTGAGCCCCATATCATCAGGTAAAGAACCAACAAGCTCATTTCCCGTGACCGCAAGTACTCGAAGAGCAGTCAAATTGTAGAGAGAGAAAGGGATTGGCCCATGGAGATTATTCATTCCAATTTGCAGTCTCCTAAGGTTTTTGAGACGCCCCAACTCCTCTGGTATGCGGCCTCGAAGGTGGTTTCGAGAGAGAGTAAGAAGAGAGAGAGAGGAGAGTTTTCCAAGAGACGGGGGGATGGCTCCAGTGAGATTGTTGCGGTCCAAGCGGAGCACTTGTAGAGAGAGAAAGAGGCCAAGCTCTAGAGGGAGCTGGCCCCAAAGCTGATTTGCACTGAGATCCAGAGTGAGAAGAGATGAGCAGTTGTAGAGGTCGGCCGGAATCCGGCTAGAGAGAGAATTGGAGCTGAGATTGAGGCTTTGCAGGAGAGAGAAAGTCGAGAACTCAACTGGTATGGGTCCATGAAGCTGGTTGCTGGATAAGTCAAGAGAGAGAAGTAGAGAGAGATTGGTTAAGTGAGGAGAGAGAGGACCCTTCAAGCCGAGCCCAGCCAGGCTCAGATTGCGCACCCTCTGGTTCTGCTGGTCACAGGAGAGGTGAGGCCACGAGCACACAGGTGCAGTTCGGTTCCAGGAAGAGAGAGAAGGGTTTGGCTCGAGCGAGTCTTTGAAGGCGAGGAGGGCCTCCTGGTCGGTAGAGAGAGAGAGAAAAGATGCATGGGTGGTGACAATGGAGGTGAACAGGAGGAGAGTGCAGTACAAAGAGTGAGACATGGCCTCTCTGAAAGGAAAGAAGCCTTTGTCTCTACAAAGGAAAGAAAGCCAGTTTCTCTCTCTAGTACAAGAAGCTTAGTCTTCTATATAGAGAGGGGAAGGGAGGCTCACAGTGCGCAGAATGCTCAAGTTTCTGTTGGATTTGGGTTCAAAGATTCATAGAGAAGGTGCCATTTTTACGGTAACAACATAATGCATGCAGATACGACATCTTGGGTTCATACAATTTGAGCAAAATGGGCGATGCACAACCCTAATTTCTGCATGACACTCAGGGACAAGTTTTATATGATAAAAATAAGGCTAGCTTTATTTATTTAGGACGAAATGGTGGGTAGCCAATAAATAATATATTTAAAAAATAAATATAATAGAGATGACGATGTTGAGATGAATGAGCGGTAAGATAAGGAGGGATGAAATTGAAATAAATACAGTCACAAAAATTTTAGATATGACACCAATAGGCAATAAGATAATAGAGAGTAGATTTAGGTAGGCTGACATGTATTGTGGAGACCTAGTACAACACCTGTTAAGATGTGATAGTTAGTTCGATTGGAAGGCTAAAAAAGAGTTAAGGGATAGGCTCCAAAAGATACGGTTAGAAGTACTGAGAAAATATACGAGGACTCATGGCCTCATTGAGGATATGATCCGTAATAGAGAATAATGATAAACCATGATTCATGTAACTGACTTCAATTAGTTGAAAAAAGGCTTTGACGATGATGATTCAATATTGATATCAAATAAAAAAAATTTTAATTTACTATGAAAATTTATGTTATAATGTTTGTCATCTTAAGAATACGATGCAAGTAAACTTTTAAGGTTGGGGTTTCTATAAGGTTGCAACCGTAAACAATCCATTTAAGGTGCACCTCCAAATTTGATCATCATATATAATTTTGGTGTAAAAAATTCTTAAGATTATCTTACAATCGCTTCTCATCTCTAATTATAAAATTTGAAACTCCAAAAATTGATAAAATCAAGTAGATCAATAAACATATGAAAATCTTGAAAATGAACGGTCTAGATAATATGTTGCAAGATGCATTATTTCTGAGGCTCAATTTTTTTTTTTTTTTCATATTTCTACATCTCGATGTCGAGATGATCAATTAAACGATTTTTCAACATTAAAACAACTTTTTTCGATGGATTTTTGGGGTGCATATGTAAGAAAGTTACATAAATATCTGTTATACTTTGTGTTATTATGGATTTACCAAATAGTTTCTGTTATTACATGTATGTCCGTTTTTTAACTTTTATAAGGCAATATTTTTTAAAAAAGAGAATTTTACCTTTTTTTGGGTGTTGGACAACTGAATTGGAGGGTTTTTCGGATGCTCAACATCCGAAAATAGGCCAAAAATTTAACGTTCACATTCCCATTTTCGAGTGTTTAAGATCCAAATTGAACGGTTATGTTGATACATTGTATTCCTTGTGAAAATGATTTCAGATGTATGACATCCGAAAATGTCATATTTCAGATATTCATCATCCGAAAATGACTGTAAAATTCCAAAGACTTTCTGGAAATTCAAAGTCATATTTTCTGATATTCAACATTTTAAAATATGACATTTTCGGATGTCCAACATCCGAAAAACCCTTCAATTCGGATATTCAACATCCGAAAATGGGAATGCGAACATTAAACTTTCGGCCTATTTTCAGATGTTGAATATCCGAAAAACTCTCCAATTCAGTTATTCAACATCCGAAAAAGAATAAACTTGTATTTTTAAAAAAATTACGTTATAAAAGATAAAAAACGGACATCTATTTGATACATCCGTAATAGCGGAAAGTATAACGGACATGTATGTAATATTCTCTAAACTTTTTCCAACTTTTAATTGTTAAATTTTAAAGAAATAATGGCATAGAGGTAGTAAGCGTTATTTTAATTAATACGACACATAACATGCTCGTCGTTCCCCACGTCTAGAACCATCAACATTGTGTCATTATATAAAAACGTTACATTTTAAAAACTGGTTCTCTTAACCCTGACCACAATCTAAGCCATTGTGCTCATTGCTCTTATATGAGGTAACGGGTTGAGGTTTTTACCTTTTGTAATGGGCACTATAACCTTTATATTGCACTTATTTCTTAACCTTCCTTGGAATGAGGTTAATAAGAGCAAAGGATCTAACTTTTAGCACGCTTTGCATTCTTTTAATGGCTTTTCTCCTGTTCAGGGTTTTATAAAATATTTAAGAGAAATTTGTCAAAATTATCTATGATATATTTAACATTTTACCTATATGCTCTGAATTAATTTCAAAATGTCCATCAAATTGCACACGACTTTGACTTGGAATATTGTAAAAAAGTAAATTGTTAAATAGTTGAAATGCGTTGTGCGTTTTGATAAGTTTCCCAAGATTTAATATAATTGTTTTAAGCAGTGTTTTAAAAATTAGAATCTTGTTCCGACTCAGCAAAGGTCTAATTATGATCCCCATCTATCAGAGATGATTCTCAAGTTAGGCCGGGCTATATTAAAAAAGCGAAAGAAAAATAAAGTGAATTGGGCAATTCCCGAGTATTTCAACTAGAACAACTCTTATCCGGTTCAGTCTAGTGTGAAACTCGCAAAAAATAAACAACCAATAAATTTTATTTTTTTTAGTAATGCAATGGGGAAGACATGCTCCTGGCCATTTTTTGAAGTAGATTAAGAGTTAGGTTTTTTTTTTAAAATACTACAGTTGTTCCACATTTACTAACAAAAAACAATTATTATTAGGGAGTATCATTGTCATGAAACGGGTATACAGCAGAGGATGCCAAATAATAAAATATTCGACTTAAAGAGTGTTTTAACCCAGTCAATGAAACTAATCTTCTATAGTGACTTCTCCAATGTTTGACTGATTATTCATCCATTAATCTCAATTTAACCCATTGAATCAAGAATTGATCTAAATCAATAACTAATTTCGATGATAATGATGTAGAAACCCAAGTCAAAAGGACTCGCGCTTGACTTTGATGGAACACCCACTATTGAACATTAGTTGGAGGACCCAACTTTATAATATCAATTCATTTGATCATATAATTAAAACACCATCTTTGGCATCATTTAAATGTTGACAAATATGCAATGCCGTGTTCCACAATGTGTTTTTGTTTGTTTTAGGGCCACCTAACATTAGTTGAGCCCTAAATTTAAGTCCATCCCTATCTTTTGAAAACTTGATACCTGAATATGATTTTTAACCCTAGATCATCAAAATCGTTGAATAGAGGCTAGCAAGATGATCGATGTAAGATTGTATGTTACAAGATCTTCAACCACCCCAAGCTGTCAAATGTACATTTGAGCCGTTAAGAGCGTGTCATTTTTCCGAGAGAAATTTGAGAAGAATTTATTAACTTT
This sequence comes from Amborella trichopoda, assembly GCF_000471905.2. The sequence goes on along the minus strand of NW_006500337.1, from coordinate 1,613,116 downwards.
GAATGCAGTCAATAGCAATGTTGCTAATTTCAGATAACAACCAACCACCCAGTGTTTGACTACTCGGTCCGAGTGCTGGGTAGTTGGGCTGAGAACTCCGGCTCGAAACTTTGGCGAGTCCGAGTTACCCCAAGTTGGTTTTTCTACTCAAGGATACTAAAAAAATCACAAAAATTATACAATTTTTTTTAAGGGAAATTTTTATGTTTTTGGCAAGGATTGAAAAGTGCTTTTCCCATATATACTTATTTTCACATTTTCCATCTTTTTGAATTATTTTAAAAATACAACTAGTCACAAGTTGAGTTTTTTTTTTTTAAAAAAAAAATTACTTCTTTTTTAACCTCATTTTGAAGTGTTTTGCTTAATCTTACTTTAAATATATATTTTCTATATTTTTGAATTTTTTAAACTTTTCTTTTTGCTGCTGCAGCAGTACTCAGCAATACTCAGGCCGAATTACATAACTCAACCCGAGTTCTCGGCTCGGGCCTACACCGACAGACAATGAGTGTGACTAGAAAAGCTACATGGTTTTGTTCATTTTCAAAATGCTACGTAGAAAGAATAGTCATTTCCAGACATAAGCGGGTTGGTCAAGATACTTTTCATTTTCTCAATGGCATATGCATGCACCTGGTCCACATGAGACCACTCCAAAAAAATTTGGGGATCCTAAGACAACCATCAAATGTTTTTCTCACAAAAGGTACACACAGCCTGCATATAATTGGGATTTCTCAGTTATGTGATTCAATCTCAGTCGCTGGGCTTCTTGGTTTGACTCCACCTCGGAGCATAAAAATTGAGCTTCTATTTATTGGCCCAGCCCAACCCAACCCAACCCAACCCATAAATAGGGCGGAGTTGTGCCTGTAAGCCAAGAGACAGACTCAGTTTCAAACTGGGCTTGGCCATCCCTAACCTAGCCTAGGCCCAACCTGTTTTTGGAACCCACCTAAAACCTACATTGTGAGCCCTTTCCATTATTTAGATCGGATTTGTGTGCCATTGATAAATGTAGTAGTACACACTACAAATACTCATGTTGACCAAAGGAAATATATGGTGGCGTCGGTCATCACCATCCACTCGAAAAAAAAATTTTGGGGATGTAACATCTTCAAGGCACAAATTAACCTAAATAAAAGAAATTTCCTGATTGCACCTTCAATGTAGTTGAAAAAATAATATGTCGTGATTGAATAGAGTAATCAATTTTTTAGATGGTCACATCAAAGTGTTTAAGATGTTAAATTTGAAAATTGTTTTCTTAAAATAATCATCTAACAATTTTTAAGTGGTTCTTAAAATTTTAGATTGAAAAGTCTCCTAGGTCTTTCGACTGAAGGAGTAGAAAGTAAACCATGATCCCGAAAGAAAATAGCATATGTGCTCTTTTATAATTCCTGATTGTCTTTCTTTGTCTGGATATGGAGGGCGATAAAGTCTTGCATGGCAGCGTTAGAGATGGTGTATGAATTCCTTTGTCTTGAAAACGATGCACATTTCCTTTTTTTAATGCTTGGGTACACTTTCTCATGCCTCTTTCAAGATTCTCTACTTTGTTCTCTCTACATAGCCAAAAGATATGAGCTTTTTAAGGAGTATATTGTCTATTTACTCTATCTGATAAGACCTTATTTAGGAGTATTTTTAGGATTCCAAATGTTGGGCATATAATTTCAACGATCCAGCGATAACTTAAAGAGAAGAAAAAGAAATGGATTATATACTATGAGACTATCTTTAGTATAAGGCGGTTACAATTATTCTAAATTGTTAGATGTAAAATTGAATGATTTAAGTTGTGTCAAATTTGTTTTTTCAAACTCGAAGACTAGTCAATGGCACTTTGACAACCACTTGATTTGAAATGTGACGAACAACGATGACTGTGACCTCTTTATATCAAAAATAAATAGTTTTTACATGCTTTTTCAATCCAGAAATCATATATATTTTGTATGTTCTAAAAACTATCATTTAAAGTAGACCGTCCAAAAGTTGGACGTTAGATCGAATTTTTTTGGAAATTAAATCCAATTCCTTTCTAAAAAATGTCGGTGATTCTAAAATGAATAAAAAAATGTAAGTCAAAAAACACGTGGTAAGTTACACCTTTGCAGAGCAAATGTATAGTATGCTCTTATGAGGGTACACTATACTCGCTTCATAGTGTAGTACAGCGAGCCAACTTCCACCATTCGACCCCCTCCAATGGACGCAAAATAATATAGAGTTTATAGGACTCCAATACAACATTCCAATGGTTTGAAAAACGGATCGGTGATCCGGATCGGGTTTCTAAAAAATTGATTCGGATCGACGAATCGGCGATCCGGATCAGGAATCGGGTGAATCGGTCAGAATAAAGCTTAAAAAAATTTCGAAAAAATTATTAAATTCATTATAAATATTGTTTTTTAGGAATTGAATAAGAAATGAGGGTACTCCATTAAGAATTTTCATATTTTTGAATGAATATGCGAATATTGATATGTTCTTTGCCTGCATGAATCGCCATTCAGCATTTAATTTACATTACACAATAGGATAAACATATAATTATCATGGAATAAGTATATCAACATACATGGACTACAATAAAGCATAAAATTAGTAACATATGACCTAAAAATAAAATTATAGACGACGTTATTGTTCTTCTTGATCACGCTGGTGCCATTGATTGAATTCGTTTAACAATTTATTGATTCGATCTAAAAACGAATCATCGATATTAGCAGGCGTCTGACTCTTTCCAAATCCTTGAGTGTTAGTGTTTTGTTGTGTTCCCAATCTAAAATCTCCAAAGATTGTCCATCCTTCATGCTCACCTGC
>NW_006500337.1:1585235-1605505 GCF_000471905.2 Amborella trichopoda | reverse complement strand
ATATTTAATTATAAAATTTAAAGTCTCAAAAATAGTGTAGATACAACATATCTATGAAAACTTAAAAAATGACGGTCAAAAAATGCATGCATTACAAGATGCAATATTTCCAAAACTTGAAATCTATTTTTTTCCTCGCGTACATGCATGAGAAAAAAGCAATTTGATGATGTTGAGGCATCAAAACCATGAAATATTGGAGGTAGGCTCTAATTTGATTGGAACCTAAGCTCTATATAAACTTTTTTTAAAAAAATTAAGTCAAAAAGTTGATCTCAAAAATAGATTTTTAGGAGGTGACTCATTTTTACATGGACTCATATAGACTGTGTCCATAACAAGAAGCAATGAAATTAAAGAACTTCCAATGACTAAAAACAAAATAAAAAGATAATACGAGAAGGAAAATCATATTTTGAATTTTAGGGTCAATAAACTATAGAATTCACAAGAGAGCAGAGAACAAGGGTTGGTCGATAAGGCTCAAACTTCAAAATATGGTATGTTGGAAAACATACAAGTAATTTTCACATTAAAGATGAACGAATGAAGAACGTATCCTCAATCCAGAGAATAGGTTGCATATCATAATAGTTGATTTCAAAACTAGGGTTTCTCTTTTTCATTGAAGATACAGGACTCAAACTTGGAAGATCTACATTTATCATCGAACCCAATTCTTCTCTTTGCTTAAAACCCAAGTTATTAGTTGAAAAATTATCGTAAATATAATTTAATTTAGGTTTAATTGAAAAAATCTTGTCTGCATTATTTTTTTGAATTTTCGATTTCTTTTTTACCAAAATGACCTTCACGATAATCATATTACCATAATAGTTAGTGCATGTTATACAGTACTTCAAGTACCGTAATACTAAGAATAGCTAGTGCATTTTAAATACTTAGAATAATTAATGCATGTTATACAGTACTTTAAGTACCATAATACTTAAAAAATTTTATACGGTACTTTTAGTATAGTAATACTGAGGGCATTTTATACTTACACTAACCCTTATACAATATTTTAAGTATCGTAAACACTAACCCACACTTAAAATGCTGTAAACCCTTTTATCTCTTTCATCTCTAATTTTTTTTATGTTTATCTATTATTTTTCTCTAATTCTTTTTAATATTTATCTCTTTTTTCTCTCTCACCATCCCTCATCATCAAACACTGACTTGGGCTATGCAAAACATAGGACATGATCTATCTAGAAAACGATGATGAGATTGTAGAGAGAAAGAAGAGAAAAAAGAATTAAAGAGAGAAACAAGAGATAAATATTAAAAAGAATTAGAGAGAGAAAGAAAAGATAAATATTAAAAAGAATTAGAGAGAGAAAGAAGAGATAAACATAAAAAGAATTAGAGATGAAAGAGATAAATATAAACATAAGGATTGTAGAGAGAGAAAGAAGAGATAAAAAAGGATTAGAAAGAAAAAGAAGAGATAAATATTTAAAAAAATTAGAGAGGTAGAAGAAATAAACATAAAAAGAAATAGAGATGAAAGAGATAAATATAAACAGAATGATTGTAGAGAGAGAAAGAAGAGATAAAAAAGAATTAAAAAGAGAAAGAAGAGATAAATATTAAAAAAAATTAGAGAGGAAGAAGAAATAAACATAAAAAGAATTAGAGATGAAAGAGATAAATACAAACATAATGAAAAAATGATTTACGACATTTTAAATGCTGTATAAGATAGGTTAGTTTTTACGGCACTTAAAATGCCGTATAATGGGTTTTAGTTTTTACCATACGTAAAGTACGGTAATTGTCTTCACGGTCATGGATGACCAGAGTTTTATGGTACTTAAAGTACTGTAATATTACTTGAAGTTACTACGGTATAAAAAAAAATCGAAAATGAGAAAAAACCATATAATGGCTTTTAGTTTTTACCGTACTTAAAGTATGGTAATTGGCTTCACGGTCATGGATGACCAGCGTTTTATGGTACTTAAAATACCGTAATATTACTTGAAGTTACTACGGTATAAAAAAAAGATCGAAAATGAGAAAAAAATGGGTAGACGTGGTGAACGAAAGTTTGGGTTTTTTTTTTTTAAATTAAACTTAAATTAAAGTATATTTACGATAATTTCTCTTATTAATTCTGCATACCCAAGCAAGTCAAGATTTCATCTCATGTTTCTCTCTCCGGATCAAAAGCCACCAGCTTGAGAGTTCCATAACTTAGTGCATATATGGTATTGCCAATACACATCATTCTGTAGTAATGGATATAACTTAATGCATTTTATGGCCGCATAGGCTTGAAAAACACCAGAGAGATAGAGAGGGGAAGAGGAGAGGGAGTGCGATTTAGAATAGTTTTATTTTTACCATCATGCGGGAGAAGATGGGTAGAAAAACCAGCAAAATTTCGGGCTCCTTTTCTCCTTCTTCTCTCTTGAGGCTTTGAAGTTTGGGTGTGGTTTGCAACTTTGCATAAGGTTGTAACCTTAAACAATCCAATTAAGGCGCACTGCTAAATTTTATTATGAGATAGTAATTTTGAGATAATCAGCTACAAAGTTTTTCAACATTAGAACAACACTTTCCTATGGATTTTTTATATGCAAACTTAATTCTACATTTTGGGCATCAAACACAACCTCTTCTAATGAATTTTTTTAGGTAGGCTCTAATTTGGTTGTTTAGAGCCTAAGCTCTATGTAAACTTTATCTTTATAATAATAATAATGACCCAGTTTCTATGCGGCCAAGCCCGCATATGTAGAAATGCATGCTTCTTAATAAATCTATTTTTGAGATGGATTTTTAGGACTTAATTTTTAAAGACACATAATCTCTAATATGGAGATCATGAATATGAAAAATAAATAAATTTTAAAAGCTTGAAATAACAATTCTAGTAAGAAAACATTTGGACCGTTAGTTTCTATTTTTTTTAGATGGAACACCTACTTGCATCTATATTTAAGATGGATGCTTTACACTTTCTAGACCGCATATGTAGAGATACGGTCTAGCCCACATGATACAATTTTTCTAATAATAATAATAATAACAATAATAGTAATAATAATATTCTTAAAATTAAAAATGATAATTTTTTGAAAAATGATTTATATCATTAGTTTTAGGATATTTTGATGCCAAAATATCCTAATTATTCATCTCGACATCAAGATGCATGGACACGAGAAAAAAATTTATTTCAAGTTTTGAAAATAGTACAACTTGTAATGCATTTTTGGATGGTCATTTTTCAAAATTTTCAAATTTTCATATATCTACTCGATCTACACTAGTTCTGAAGATTTAAGTTTTAAAATTAAAGATGAAAATATATTTTAAAGTTATCACAAAGATTTCATGTATCGAAACCACATTCCCAAAATTATTTGAAGGTACGTTTTACTTTGATTGTTTAGAGCCTCGTCTCTATACAAACCGCTTAGTTTTAACTTTTTTGAGTGACCGCCTATTTGATCCATCTTTAAGAGGGTTATTTTATGACTCGGGGGATACAAATGTAGACCTACGTCCCCCCAAGCATACAATATTTTTTCTATAGATATTAAACCTTTTCCTTGATATATAGTTTTAACCAAATTAATTTGGTAATAATGGAAAATTTATCAAGATGAGCTATTTAACATTTTACTTATATCGTATGCTTTAATTTCACCTTCATAAAGTGCATGATCATGAGTTGGAATGGAAGCGAATATATATAATGTTAAATAATGCATCTCTCGAGTATTTCAATAAATTTTTAGGTAATAAATTATCTCTTCGTTAGCAGTATTATCCATCATGGAGTCATTTGGTATTTTATTTTTTGAAAAATCTATTTTTACTTTATTCAAAATAATTTAATAGAAATTATATATTTTTAATCCGAATAGCTAAAATAATTAAAAATCATAAAAAATAATTATATAACATTAAATATATAAGATAATATATCAAACAGCAAACAAAATAATATTATCAAGAGTAATATTAATTTGAAATAAAATAATTTATTCTAAATATAAGTAATTGTCATCCAAAGTACCTGCCCTGAAATATAAAGCAACGAATGAACTTAAAGCCTGATCCTCCCTTCCCCATCTCTTGAGGGTTAAATAAACCGGACTCTGTTTCTTGCTCTATCTCTCTCTCTAGATTTAAAAAATCTAAAAGCTTCAAGGTAATGGGTGCAATCAAACATGCCCCTAATTTATGTCTAATCGAGTTTTAGCCGTTTTCGAGTAATTTACATGTATATAATTTCCCTTCTAAATTTTCATTTTTATGTTCATACCTATTTTGTTTTTTACCTTTTTTTTATTTTGAACAAAAGTACCCCTACTTCAAACTCTAAAGGTTTGAAGTTTTAACTTTTTTCTGAAAAACAAAATCCAAATACAAACTGTGAACCATGAAGTCCAAAGTGTACTTTAAAAAATAAGCTTACTTTAAAAAATAAAGTCAAAACAAACTTCGAACCTTCAGAGGCTGAAATATTGCTTTTGGTTTAATTTTTTTTCAAAAACAAAATCAAAATTCAAATCTATAAGGTGAAGTTCGTATTGAGTAAATATTTTTTAGAAACAAAATTATACTTCACAATTTCAAGATCCAAATTAGGGACAATTTTTGCCAAAAGCAGGTACAAACATAAAAATGGATATTTGGAGGGAGTGTTTTAAATAATTTTAAATTGGTGGGTATGCACGTAAATTTCTCTGGTATTTTTAACTTACGTGGAAATTCCTTGCTGTATATTTCCAATCTTTGATTGATGTTGCATATTCCCCAAAATAAAACCGTTTCCAACTCAAATGTTTAATTGCCATTTTTCGTTATTAATCAGTAATAACTAACATAATAGAACTACTTGGGTCCAGCCAATGTTGCAAACTTAGGTGGCCCTTGGGACCATTCTTAAGATACCATCTTCCAACATGTTCAAATGCATAATAACCGGAGGTCCAAAATCAAGTGGCTGCATTTAGAGGAACAAAATACGAGTTTCAGCGACCATCATCATCCTAAACTATTTGGGGTTGGCCACACGAATCATGTTCCACTCTTACCCTAATTCAAACGAACAGGGTTAGATCGGGATTCATGATAGGGTTGTGGCAAACATTTTCCGCATGCTGTCAACCTAACAACCCTTCTCCTTTCTCATCTAGGCTTGGGACCGATCAAAAACTTTATATAACGGAGTAAAAACTAAAAACATTATATTACAAATATTAACATTATAGGAAAATACACCTCCACCTGCGAATTATAATTCAAATCAGCTGCAAGTCAAAAGGAAAACTGCAAGAAACATGTACAAATTACAACCTTAGAATAACTAATAAAACTGAGAAGTAGGACCATATATATTTATTTCCAAAGAATTGAAGTAAAGTTTGTCCATAATTGCTTGCAGAGGATATATAATAGTTGTAGGCAGTTAAGAACCTTTCAACTAGCGTAGCTTTAGTGCTATGAAAAACTGCTCTCAAATTTGAAAAAGAGACAAAAAAATCATATTTCTAATTCATATGGAACAAAATCACACCAGTGGACAGCAAATCATAGGGGTAATGATGTTTTAGATACTTTCATCACATGGATTTAGTGGATAGTTGCAGTTATGTTCTTGGATTCGAAGGACAGATCAATATCCAAACAATTGTTAGAAAATAAAGGGAGTCTGATCATTCAAAACAGACCAATGCAACTAGTTTATACATACAAATCAAAGTTCTAAGCTTCGCTTTGCTTTCGCCAAGAGCCCAAAGGCTTCAACTATGGCTTCTTCCCCGAGCAAAACCACACAATGAATTTCTTCAGCTTATGCCTCCTGGTTCTTCTGACACCGCTCCAGCCTGTTCAGCTCATATCCACTAGGACAGCTTTGTCAATCCCATTGGGTGAAAAAATATTATTTATTTATTATTTCATTTTACAGTGATGAGAAAAATTAGGGCCAAATATCTACTCCTTGGATAACTTAACCCCATCTATCTATATGGAACTTCCATATCTATATGGAACTTCCAAAGAAAGCAGAAACCCTTTTCTTCAATACACATTTTGAGTTTCCCCCAAATTCAGACCCTAGAAGTCTCACATAAAGAAGTCCTATGTTCAGAATTGATATACCCAGTATAACTGAAACAGGGTCCAAAACAGCGATGAAGCCATTGATTCCTATTATGACAAAATAGCCTTTTTTAAATCCAACATTTATCTTCAATGTCTGTCTTACCTCTAGCCTTGGTATTACATCTTGATATGAACAATGTACATTACAGTCACACTATTCAATTATCAATTTCTGTTATTGTTTGGCCAGCAGAGTGAGGGACCATACATTCTTTAGGATTCCAGAACCCTGATCAGATATGAAAACTAACTGTACTGACAACAAGAAATTCAAATGAACACTGGTTTCTTCACGTGTATGTATTATATATCCCATTCTAGGGACTTCTTCAATCTGTTTATGCAGAAAATCATTCAAGTCAAGCCATTGGTAATTACAGTGATTCAACAGGGAAGGTTTAGAACTAACGGAACAAAGGGATTGTTATAGAACTCCTAATGAAAATGAAATTTTCATAACACTATTTGTCAATATTTCCCATAATAAAAATAGTAGAACCTTAAATATCTAAATTTACTTCAAATTCATATATGATTGAATGAACTTATGGAGAAATAGATGTTCTGCACCCATTGGCGAAAGCATAGTCGATGGAATCAGGAACGAGACCAAAGACGAGGATTAGGATACGAAGCAAGGGATTGTTACGCTAGAAGGTCGCTATGGCTGTAAGTCGTCTGCTGAATTTTCGCGAGGCAAATTCAGCAGCAGATAGCCTTTTTAAGGATGGAGCTCTTTCAAGAAGCACAACCACGGCCTTTCTTGGCACCTTTTTGAGCTCAGGCCCTAGAGATCTCTTCTTCACCTCCCTAAATGGTTGCTCTGTAATTTTTGTTTGTAAAAGATGTTTTTGGAGATGGTATTCTTCAGTGTTGCTTTGTATCGAGCACCCAACCTGTTAGTTGCTCCTACCTCTTTAGTTACTGGATCTAGTCTCTTTTAATACAAACAGTGAATTACTTCAAAAAACAAACAAAATAGGATAACTACTATTTTGGATGAATTTTACCACAAATAATAGATACATGGGTTGAAGAATGTGTCACAAAAAATGTGCACATATAAAAATAAAGTTAGCAGGATGGAGGCTCAAACCCTAGACCTCTCTCATGCAAACAAGGTTCTCACCATTAGTGGCCCAGGTGTAAATCAGATCAACATTCATTGAATAAGTTACCCAATACTTGAATAAGAAAAATAGATAAAAAATAGATGCACAGATCAAGTCATCTATCAAAAGAGGTAGGTCTGCTTGGTTTGGTTGTTGGTATATACTTCAAGGCTTCGAACACTAGAAATCCCACACGCGAACTTGGTTTCTCACCATTAGGGCTAAAGCCTGATTGACTAGATCAAAAGTACATCACCATTGGGGCTAAAGCCCAATTGACTAGATCAAAATTACAAACATTAACTCTTTCAAATGCCTGTAAATATGGTGCAAATATGGTGCAAATTAAGAACTGTGTTAAAATAATATTATAATAACATAGTGGGAGATAAACAAAGGTTCCTGGTCTGAACACCATGACATAAGTCTTAATTAGAGCAATATACATAGTATCACACAAGCAAAGATAACACAAGAAATGAGAAGCAAATTTTTGCAGGCTAATTCACTAGGCCTCCATTGTCATTGCTCAAATGAAATAGTGGCTGGCTTTCTTTCTTCTTTTCTGAGAGGAAGGTTGGTGATAGAAGTTTCACTGATGAAAACCAACTAACTTACATATATAGAGAGAGTTGGTATAAGCAACACTGATACATTAGTAACAACATGTGATTGCATTCTTTAAGTGCAATAAGATGAAATAAAACACCAAACCTGACAACTATTAACACTGGCATCTAAAATTCCTAAAGGTTAACTGCTAAAACCCAAAAAACTACCAACTTTCTCAGAGCCATTACATCCTATGCAGCCACAATTTTCCCAGATAATGAACTTCTTTGATCCCTGTAGAAGCAAAAATCATATATAAGAAGGAAAACAAGAAACACTGAATATAAAAACTTAAATGAATGAACGCGAAAACGAACGGAAAATGGAAAATTGATAAAAAAAAAAAGAACAATTTTCAATATCAGGTCCAATAAACGGTGTAAAAGGATCACAAGCGAAGAGGGTAGGTCGATAAGGCTGAAAATCAGAAACAGAATGCCGGCGATAGCCTTCAAGATTACTTGATGGGTCCGACTTTTCACATTATAAGCTATGATATTCTCCTCCTTCAACATCCAACGGATGAATAATGTATCCCCCATTAAGAGAACTGGTCTCATATGATGATGCATGATATCAAGACTTGAGCTTAACGTTTTCATGTTAGACTCAAGATCCAGTTGCATCACCTGAACCCAATTATTCTCTTCACTTAAAACCCATATTTTCAGTACTAAACCTTCAAGTATTTGCACAACAGAGACTCGACTGTTCCATAATTGGATTTGAAAGAAATTGCTCTTGTCCGCATTATCCGGAGTCAAGATTTGATCCCAGGTCACTCTCTCTACATCAAAACTACCACTTTAGGACCATCATGATAGATAATATAGAAGGTATTGCCAATACACACCTTTTTTTTCCCATAGCGGTGGTAGTAATCACACAAAAGCTCCAGGCTGTGTATTGGTATCTCTTGAATTGGTCTCCAATTCCTTGCTATAGAGCAAAACAAGAACCATTCACCCAATTGAAAGGCAGTATCCATTGATGAGTACCCAAAAGCCATCTTGAAATTTCGAGAGATGGGGTCGAAAACCAGCAGTCAACAGTATAAAGTATTTGCTTGGTCCAGGAAGAGCAACGAATTTGCCAGTTGCAGGGTTGCCTACGAAAAGATCAAAAGAGTCCAGGTCTTGAAAGCACACCATGCCCTGGCTGCAAGGTAAGTCTGATGGCTTGGCTTTTGTATGAAATTTAAGTGTTTGGGGGCAGAGTAAGAGGGGAAGAGAGAGAAAGTTCTCTTCGAGAGAGAAAGGGGTTGGGATGGAGGACTGTAACAGATGAGGTTCTGGAGCACAAGGAGAGGGAAAGTTGTAGAGACAGGGGAAGAGGAGAGAGAGTGGGTGGTAGCGAAAGAAGGGGACGAGAGAAATGAATTCCATGCTTTTGAAACAGATTTGAACCTTAGAATTGATTCAACAGGTAGCAAGGAGAGGATTCTTATCATTAATTCGCGTGGGAGATCAGTAGAGAGAGAACCCATCTCGGATCTACCACTGCTACAATTCCCAGAGACAAAAGCCAGAAACCTGAGAGCAACAAAAACTTCGATAAAAAAACTCTCTTTCTCAATCTAATAAAACCTCCCTCTCACACACCAGTCATAGGACTCGTAGAAATGAATCCCTTCTTTGAATTTCAATTTTGACAATAAATTTTAGATTTAATTTTTTTTGGTAAGTAATTATCAATTTAGTTTCAAAAATTCACTTTGAAGCATCTGTGATCAGGAAGTACATAGACATGAGAAAAAAAATAGATTTCAACTTTAAAAAATATTTTTTGCTCAAATTTAAAAAATAATGCATCTTGTATTACATTATGTCGATCATCAATTTTCAAAATTTTCAAGTATTATTTATATATATGTTCGATCTACACTATTTTTTAACCTTCAAATTTTATAAAGACAAATATATAATGAGATCATTTACCTTTTATACAAAGTGGCCCCAATTAATCTTGACTGTTAGATGTGAAAATGGGTGGCTGTATTTATTCCATTGACCAAGCTCAATATTGAAAAGAATTTTTTTCGAATGACACACCTAAGCTATTAGATTTCGCATAAAATGTTCCAAGTAACCATGACCTCCCAATATTAAAGGCAAATAGTCTCATTATATACAATCCTATTTCATAATTAGATGTAAAAATAAATTTTTAGACACTCACAACAGAGATTTTCAATACTGAAATAATATCTATTGACACTACTTAAAGATGCAACTTACTTTGATTGTTTTGGTACCATATCTTTTGAGAGAGAGAGAGGATAGAGTCATAGAGAGGAGGGAGAAGGGAAGGGGGGCCGGGTGGTGGGTTCATACAGAGGGGGTTCATATAGAGAGGGGGGCAGGAAGAGCAGGGTGAGGAAGGAGGTTAGATAGGGGGAGGACAAAGATGTTGCTGCTCTGCATAGTTACAATATGGTTTTTTGCCCCCCTCCGAACAAGTCATGGGAGTAGGCGTGCCTGATTTTACGTAAAATTTAAGTATTTGTTATCTTAAAAATTGAGATAAAACTTGGATGATGATAATGATCTAACATTTTAAGAAGGCAAAACTAAAATGATTTCCTTTGAGGATGCTGGAATGGAGAGGTTACATTTCTTAAATTTGGGGTCTTAGAATTACTCAGTTTTACATTAGGGAGCTTGTCTCCGGGAGCACACGATTTTATTTTTTTTGAAGGCTGGACTGCATGGTTGGGCTGCACCACAAAATGTTATTCCTTGAAATGGTTGAGCTTTTCAATTAGATTTAAAATGTTTGCTTTCTCATCTATGCTTGTGACACTTTGTTCTTTTATCATCTTGTAACCATATAGGCAAATATAGCAGTCTCCATCATCTTTAAAGCCATTTACACTGCTGGAAATAGGTAACATACACTATAATATCTCTGTGCTTCCCATTTTGAACCTGATTCAGTAACAGTATAATGTTGGCATTGACTACAGTATACGATAATTGAAATGTTCATAGGCTACTTTATACTCTAAATCAGACAAAATTATACTGTAACAGTCACCTTCCTTGGGACTGGAACCTTAGTCCTGCCAACCTAGTGGGTGTGTCCAGGTCCGTGGACCTTATCCGAATCTAGATCTGCCCTGGATGTAGCCTTGTCATGTTGGGGCTGATTCGAAAACGACCCATTTACACATCGTATGTCTCTTGTGCTATCGGAAAAGATAACGACTATGCAGATAAAACTTTGTACATCTTAGGCAAAAACCACTCTAGTGAACATTCCTTATCCGGCATACAGGGCCGTTTAGGAGCCTGGAAATAGATCTTCTCGATATGTATTTTGGCAATTTCACATAAATTTGGATTCAATCCTACGCGTACTCCCCTAATACACTTTGCCTAAGTCTAACAAAGCAAATCTCTTTCTGAATTGGTCCGACACTTCGAGTGACAGACATACATGGCATAAAACTAATTCCGATACTTGCACTGGACCAACATTATTCCAAAGAAACTAGCATGTTACTTCAGATGCCATGCAGACTTCTCAAAGGAATGTGCACTCATATGAAGTCTATGCAGCCCAAAACTTCAAGTATTGGACCCTGCATATTTTGGGTAAAAACTAAAAGGAAAGCTTTCCTTGACCCTGCCCACATACAATGTATGCCAACCCACTTCTGAGCACACAAGGCTGAGATTACTATTCTTAAAGTCTTTGTAATCAAGGTCATCAAGTTTGATTACAATGCATAAATGCTGCGATTGTGGTGGCTAGGATTTTCATATAAATTAATCGATCACCATTTCCATTTCTTAAGAGCAATATTAACATATTACCTCATTATATCCACCAACTGCTATATAGCTTCCAACATGTTGAAATGCATAAAAACCCAGAGTCATTCATAAATGAAAGCTTAAACCCCATCAAAAACAAAATTGAACCAGAGTCATTCACAAATGAAAGCTTAAACCACATCAAAAACAAAATTGAACTTCAAAATTAGATTCACTGAATCAAGTGGAAAAGCAATTACAAACTCAAAACCCTTCGCAACATAAAATACTATATTTGCTCATACAATTTATGTAAATGCCTTCCACGAGGACCTTACCACTAGTGATTAAGAAAATGGATTTCCTAGAAATAACACTCTCTGTGGAGACCACCCGGATAGGATCTAACTAACGTCAATTTCGAATTTTGAAAGATGCTCCCTCGGCAACCCAGGTTCCCCTGGGATTAGGGGTAGTATGTTTAGGGACCACAAGTACAACATCCTGCTGTCCTTTTCCAGATCACTTGATCATGCCAACTCTTTGCCGGCTGAGTCTACTGTTCTTCTTGAGGACCTCAGAAGGTTTAAACAACTTTCCAGCCCCATTTTGATTATCGAGTGGGACTCCAACAGATAGCCTTGCTAAGGAAGGAGCTTTTTCAGGAATTTGGCCCCGGAGATCTCTCTCATTTCTCTAAATGGTTGCTTTGTAAATTTTTCTTGGAAAATTGAGTGTTGCTTTGTATCAGACCTAACCTGTGGGTCGCCACAACCTTTTTTGTACTGGATCTTCTCTTTTAATACAAACAGCGAATGACTCAAAAACAAATGCAAGAAAATTACAATTGAGTTTCAGATGATTTTCACTACAAAAAAAGATGAATGGGTTCAAGAATGAGACACAAAATGTGGACAAATAAAAATACAGGTACAAATGAAAGAGATAGGGGGGAGGGGGGGGGGGGGTAAATGAAAGCAACACTAGCTGGATAAATTGCACAGTACTTGAATAATAAAAACAAGTGCACAGGTCAAGTCATCTATAAGAAGGGGAGGCCAGCTTGGTTTAGTTGTTGGTATATTCTTCAGGGTTCGAACACTTGACCTCCACCACACTTACCTGGTTTTCTACCATTGCAGCTAAAGCCCAATTGACTAGATCAAAATTACAAATATAACTACTTTAAACACCAAGTCAATATTGTGCAAACTAAAAATTGTGTTAAAAATAGAAGAAAATAACATAGCGGAAGACAAACAGAGGTTCTTGGACTGAACACAATGACATAAATTCGAACTAGAGCACTGTACATAGGATCAAACTAGCAAAGACAACATAAGAAAAGAGAAGCAAAAGTTTGTAGGCTAAATCGCTAGGGCCTCCATTTGTCACTGCTCCTCAGGATGGAAGCCCTTACTTCCCCCTCGTGTCCAATTCTTCTCCTGGCTGGTTTTGTGGGGAAGAAACCTCACGGTAGACCAACTCAAGAGACTCGGTTTCCAGCTTCCCAATAGATGTGTGATGTGTCTATCGGAGGAAGAGACCAACTATATTCTCTTGCATTGCCCAGAGGCCTTCCACCTTTGGGGGGAGATCCTGGCTCGCTTCCAATGGGAATGGGTTAACCCCAAATCCATACCCGACCTCTTCAATTTATCGGCCCTCTTACCTTGGCCAAAAGCAGGTTGTCTACTTTGGAAAGCCACTGTGGCAGATACCATCTGGTCAATCTGGAAGGAACGCAGTCTTCCAAGGGATATACGCATAGGTCCACAAGATATTGGAAACAATCAAGGGCCTTGTCATCTTCTGGGCCTCCAAGCTCAAACACGTCAAGGGATTGGCAGGTCACAATTTCCGACTAAATTGGACCACCCTTCCATCCTTTAGGCCATGCAGGATCCCCCGCTCTACCCTTTGGCGTCCACTAGAGACGGGGTTCATCAAATTCAATTTCGACGGATCATCCTTGGGCAACCCCGGTCCTGCTGGCATAGGCGGCATCTTCCGCGACCACGTTGGCATCACCCTCCTCTCCTTCTCAACCTCCATCGGGATCACAGATTCCACAGAGGCAGTGCTTTGCTTGAGGGGTTAAGGCTGTTCAATCCTAGTTGGGGGCCTTCACTCATCTTCGAAGGGGACTGCAAGAATGTCATCCATTGGGCTTCCCACTTAGCCCAACCACCTTGGAGATTGCGGCACATTTTTTACAAAATTTACACTCTTTGCAGGCGTACACAGGTCTCTTGGACACGTATTTGGAGGAAGGCCAACCACACAGCTGACGAACTCGCTAAACTTGGCGCTACGATGCAGTAACAGTGTCCTTGGGAGGGTGCCGTTCGTTGGGATTTTTGGGTTCCCTTTTCGGTTTTGGGCTTTTCTTTTCAGTGGTGTCACCCCTCTCAGTGACTTTTGTAACCCGCTTGGGGCTTTTGTTTCTTTGTACTCTCTTTACCATCAACACAATGTCAACATCATCCAAAAAAAAAAAGATGGTGGCTGGTGTTCTTTCTTCCTTTATGGAAGGAAGCTAAACTTTATATCAATGCAAAATGCCCTACCTTTAAGTGCGGTCTGAAGAGCAACAATTCTTTTTGGGTTATTGCGGTTTCCATTCCCAGTGACACCACCCACTAACACCTTAAAAAAAAAAACAACTCCTAAACTATTTGAAAAAAAGGGTAGGGACACCCAACAAAATTTGCAGACAAGAGACCTAGGAAAATACCAATAATGGCAACAACTAAGATGGGCATCTAAAATCCCAAAAGGCTAACTGCTAAAACCCAAAACAACCAGCTCTCTGAGAGCCATTACATCTTACCCAGATACAGCTTTCCCGGTAATGAACTTCTTTGACCCCGTAGAAGCTAAAATCGCATATAAAAATGATAGCAACAGACACTGAATATAACTTAAATGAACCAAAAAAAAAAAAATACAATTTTCAATACCAGGCCCAAGAAACTACCAAATTTACCGTCTGAAGCGGATCACAAGCTGAAGAGGGTAGGTCGATAAGGCTCAAAGTTGGAAACAGAATGCAGGGGATAACCTTCAAGTATTAATCGATGGGTTTGATTTTTCACATTATAAGCTATGACACTCTCTTCCTTCAACCTCCAACGGATGAATAATGTATCCCCCATTAAGAGAACTGGTCTCATATCATAATACATCATATCTAGATTTGAGCTTATGCTAGATTCAAGACCCAGTTGTATCACCTGAACCCAATTCTTCTCTTCACTTAAAACCCACATTTTCAGTATGAAACCTTCAAGTATTTGCGAAACAGAGACTCGGCCATTCCACAATTGGATTTGAAAGAAATTGTTCTGGTCCGCATTCTCCGGAGTCAAGATCTGATCCCAGGTTTTTCTCTCTACATCAAAAGCCACCACTTTAGGACCATCATGACAGATGGTATAGAAGGTATTGCGAATACACACCATTTTTTCTCCATAGCGGCAGCGGCAATCAAAATACGGCACCAGGCTTTGAATTGATATCTCTCGAATTGGTCTCCAATTACTGGCAATTGAGCAAAACAAGAACCATTGACCCCCTTGAAAGGAAATACCCATTGCTGGGTATCCAAAAGCCAAAATCTTGAAATTTCGAGAGATGGGGTCGACATCAAAACCCGGAGTCAACACTATGAAGTATTGACTTGGTGCAGGAAGAGCGGCGAAGTTGCCAGTTGCAGGGTTGCCTACAAAAAGATCAAAAGATTCAGAGGAAGCAAAGTCTTGGAAGCACACCATGCCCTGGCTGCAAGCTAAGTTTGATGAATCGGATTTTGGCTGAAATATAAGTGTTAGGTGGCCAGAAAAAGTGGGGTTAGAGAGAGGAAGGGGTTGGGATGGCGGAATGTAAGAGATGAGGTGCTCGAGCACGAGGAGAGGGAAAGTTGGAGAGAGCGCAGAAGAGGAGAGAGAGTGGGTGGTGGCGAAAGAGGAGGAGGAGAGAAGTGAATTCCATGATTGGGAAACAGATTTGAACCTTAGAATGGATTCAACAGGGAGCTGTGAGAGGATTTTAATCATCAAATCATCAGGGAGATCAGTAGAGAGAGAACCCATCTGAGCCACCACTGTTGCAATCTCTTGAGTGAAACCCTATCTGAGGGCTACAGAAACATTGATGCAAAAACTCTCTCTCTCTCTCTCTCAATCCGTCTTCTCTCTATTAAACCCAAGAGAATGTCAGTTGAATCGCACTGTGCTGACCCTGAGAAGGGAACGTATGTCTCTAAGTAGGTACATGTGTCTCAATTCCTTTGTTACAAACATGCATACAGATATCAAAGCCTTTTTAGGACATATGTCTTGCACCCTTTATTACAGCCACACACATGGGCAATTTGCCTATTATTAGATGAGCTTTTTGACATTTTAAATAAGGGAAAATCTTATATTGAGCCAAGGCTCTAAACAATCAAATTGGGGCCACCTCAAAATTTCACACAGCTGGGCATTTAGCCTTTTATTAGTTCAGGTTTTTGACATTTTAAATAAGGGAAAAGTTTATATTGAGCCAAGGCTCTAAACAATTGCCCCCCCTTAATAATTTACTTTTGAAATAGAATTTAATCCTAAGATTTAGGAAATAAATAATCTTTAACATGGAGATTATCAATCTGTAAAAATAAATAATTTTTCAAAACTAAAAATGGTATTTTTTAGAAAAAATATTTGAACCATTAATTTTACTTATTTTTTTGGACGACTACTATTTATGGGGATCCGGTTTTGGTGGACGGTGTAGATCTCCAAGCCCGCATGCATAGTAACAGGTTCAGATTTGGATGCACCAAACAATTTTCTTTTTATAAATGTACTCAACAAATTTTGGACACCTATATGAATTTATTTGATGCATAAAGTATTTTTTTTTAATAAAGATATTTTTGTTTAGGAAAAAGTTTTGATCTTAAAATGTAGAAATAAAAATGCACCTCAAAAATCTATCGGATATGGTTGTTTTAATGTTGAAAATCCTCTAATTGATCATCTCGATATCGAGATGTATGAATATATAAAAAGGGAAAATTATAGAACCCACCAATTTCAACTTTCTACATATCTTACCCCCAAATACTTTTTGTATTATACTCTAGACCCAACACTATTTTTCTTTGTATTTACCTCAATAAAAAAATCAATAAGTTTTGAGACAAAATTACCATTTTTTTCTTTCTTCCCCTTTTATCTCTCTTTTCTCTCTACCTCTCTCCACCCATCCTCTCTCTTTCTCTCTCATTGTTTCTATCTACCCTCCCTCACTCTTTCTCTCTCTATCCTCCCTCACTCTCTCTCTATTTCTCACCATTTTTTTATGCAGTCTAGTGCAAAAACATGCCACCACAAAAATTTGATCCAGCAAAGAGTGTGCAAGACCACATTATGAGCAAGGGAGAAGTTGCCGCAATTTGTGTTGTATTATAATATAATGCAACCATACTTCTAGAAAATCATGTTTGTAGTATTTGTATGACCCAAAATTTTGCACACACACTTTCATCATCTCAATAATCAATGCCAAAGACAGAAAAATTCAATTTGAACTTTATATATGGTCAAAATGAATCCCCTCCAATAACGAATCTAGACTATTCATTAGGTGAATTTAAAGATATTAACCTTCACAAACTCAAAATTTTATTTTTCTTTTTTGTGATTGTTCATCTAATGATAATAAGCCATCTTTAAAATTTAGAAAAGAAAAAATCCTTATAAAGCCTAGATCGAGCATCTTATTGAAATGGACGGCCTATGTTAATTGGGCTAAAAAAATACTTTCTATCTTACATTTTCATATTTTTCTTTATTGTAACTGTTCATTAGAATAGAAATAGTGTATATTTTAAAATTAAGATCAAGCAAATGAGGTTTTTGAAGATTGTTGCATTATCTAGATATATATATGGAAAACACTACGCAATGCCTATAGACGAAACTGAACAGTGAGTTCGTCTGTCTATGCACATCACTATGTAAAGTTCATCGCACAATCACAATTGTCCAGTCGTGTTTCAATTTTCATTTTTTTTCTTTCTACAAATCGGAATGATTTAAAATTTGGAACATATGTTCATCAAAAATAAGAGAATCTAATAAAAATATAAAAAAATAATTCACAAATATAAATTGACCAAAATACCCCTAAAACTTTATGGGGGTATTCTGGTTAATTTATATTTTACGAAATATGATTTTCATATTTTTATTAGGTACATCTCAATAAGATGTACACACACTCCAAATTTCATATTATTCCAATTTATAAAAAAAAATGAAAATGAAAACACTACCAGACAATCGTGCCCGTGTGATGAACTTTGGACGGTGATGAACATAGGCAAAAATAAACCTATAAGCACTGAGAAGACTTTTCTTTTATATATATATATATGATCTTATAGGATTCTCTCCCACTCGTGTGTAAGACCCCCAAAAGATAATTTTTCTAGGGATTCACACCAAATTTAATGGTGATCTTTTGAGAACCTATACACATAGGTGGGGGAGGGTCCTATATAGGATTCTCTCCCACTCGTGTGTAAAACCCCCAAAAGATAATTTTTCTAAGGATTCACACCAAATTTAATGGTGATCCTTTGAGATCCTATACACATAGGTGGGGGAGGGTCCTATAGGATCATTATACATATATATATATATATATGAAAAATATTGAAATTAACCCACTCGCTTATATGAACATATGAACCCAACAGCCCAAATTGAATATGAACCGATTTGTCGATCACAGTCTTATTTGGTATTTTAATTTTAATTTATTTTTACAAATCAAAACAACTTAAAATTTTAAATGTGTATTCTTCTCATCAAAAAGCACCAAATAAAAATATTTTAAAAATAATTTGAAAAAACTAAATTGACCAAAATGCCCCCAAAACATTTCACAGGTGTTTTAATCAATTTATTTCTTGCAAATTATTTTTTTGATATTTTTATTCATTTCTCTTATTTTTTAAAAAATATGCACTTAAAATTTCAAATTATTTGAATTCATAAAAAATTAAAATTAAAATTAAAATTAAAAAATAATATAAGATCATGACCATCAAATCGACTCAGATTTAATCTGAACCATTGAACTCATATAAACACACATGTTCATATAAACTAGTAGACTAATATCATCATTTTCCTTAAAGCCTTAGACTGACACGAACCACACCCTTCTTATATATTATTTTAAAATTTCTTGGTCAAACTCCTTTTTCTGATATTTTTAATTTCTCCATGTCAATATTTTTATTACCGCACCATGCACGTAAAGGTCTATTGTTCACGAGTACATGGCAAAGTTAAGATTTTTTGTAACTACTCTGCATCTTGCGATGGATAAATGCTTAATATCTTTGCAAAGATATTTTACTAATTTTCCAAAAAAAAAATGCCTTATATTTATTTTACTTTCATGACTTAATTCACCAAGAGTTCTTTGAAAATCTTGATTTTTCTGGAAGCCTAACAATCTTAGAGAATGTTTAGATTGCAAAAACTATAGCTTTAGCATATGCTTAACCTTCATGTGATAATCACATGCTTAATTATAGTTTTAGCATATGCTTAATTTTCTTGTGATAATAGCTTGGATGTGTCACAAAATTCGAAAAAATTTCTTTGAACTTTTAGCTCATTAGAATAAATGCAGCCACCCAATTTCACATTGTTAAAAATAATTGTGACACCAAATGGTCGTATTGTATACTTTTTTTTTTTTTTAAACAATGCAAATAAAAAATTCAAAAACAAAAGCAAGCCAAGGATAAAACCCAAACCTTTGGAGCCTGTTTAATTTTCCATTCTTGTATAACAGCACAATCAGGACCCTGTCCCTTTTTCAATATGGTCCAAGTTTCAACCATTTTCTCCCAGTAAATCCCAAATAATCAAGAAAAAAAAATCAGCAAAATCAAAATCTTGGAAGCCATTTAACTTCCACCTTTCCATAACACAAATCAACTGAAATCATCCTGCCTCATTCATGTCAAAAGAACAAGCCCACGACTGATCAGCTGATTCTTTTCAATTATTTTTAGGACCAAAAATTAATTCTACCAATTCAAAAATGAAAAATAAGGCAGACTGGAGCAACTGAATCAAGGATATCATTTAAGCCGTTGCTGCTTTTACTGCTTTTTCAGCAGCATCATCTAAATCTTCGGCAGTGATCAGAGTTATCCCACTTTCCTGTTCAATTAATTTATTAAAAAAATATTGCCATTAACTTTGATTTTTCATAGAAACGGAAGATAGAATTTTCGATATCATAACTATTCAAAATAAATTTTGATTGTAACTAAAGAACTAACTTCTTATCCTTCTTAAAACAATGGAAGGACAGAACAGAGAAGTGGTCCTGGGGTTAACAGGTGTAAGAAGGCATAGTTGCACAACAACTGACCTGGCTTTCATGGTGAAATGAAGAGAAAATAAATGGGCACATCACATGGCCATGGATCATGTGGTACCTGAACCCATTCCTGGGTCTTTGAGATAAAAAAAAGAACTAGGAAAGGACATGGCAGCAAGAAAAACCATGCCACATTCAGAACAAGATCTTCCCCCCCCCCCCTCCCTCCCTCCTCTCTCTCTCTCTCTCTCTC
>NW_006500337.1:1558099-1584291 GCF_000471905.2 Amborella trichopoda | reverse complement strand
ACGAGAGAGAGAGAGAGAGAGAGAGAGAGAGAGAGAGAGAGAGTTATACTATGTCCCATTCCCTTTAGTCATGGAAACATATTTTCAGATTGGAGTTGGTGTAACTTCCAGTTATTCTAGATTTTCTTTTCTAAACCCCACAATTTTTTATCTTATTTCAACAAGTAGCCTGCTTCACCTAGTTCCCTTCTTAATGTATTGTAATAGTAGTGGTTGTAACTCTTTATCTTCCTTTTTGTAGTCAGCACAACACCTGTGTGTGTTTGTTTTTGTATATTGTACTCCCTCTTACTCTCAATACAATGTCAACAGTTTAAAAAAAAAACAAATCCGCTTTACACTTTCAGACATTATGATGCTGAACAATGGAAAACTCCCAAGGAATATTCATTTTAGATAATTGTTACCTGACAAAACTACTTCATTAAGCAAAAAAAGATAAACAGTTAAGTAACAACTATAATATGATAAAAGCCATCTATAGAGAAAAGATGCAGTGGCTAAAGCAAAACATCTTTACACGTTAATACCTGCTTGGCAGCATTAACAATTCCACTTGCTAGTACATCACACTTCATGATTCCTCCAAAAATGTTAACCAGTATGGCCTTCACCTTCTCATCTGAAGTTAAGATTTTAAAAGCTTCTACGACCTGCAAAAGAAACAATCCCTAGGTTAAGCTCATTGTTTTCTTTTTTATTTTTCTTTGCGACAGGGGCATAAAAAGGAGAGGATCCCCTGTATCATCAACTTCCATTGAAACAGCAGCATGCCCTCTTGCTTTACTTCTAAGTTCATTGGGAAATAAGAAAATTCACCAGACCTCTAAATTCCAAAATCCAAAGCACTTCCCTAACTGGAAAGCATGTTATTCATTTGTACCAAATGAAAATAATTTTCTTCACCTCTCACACCACATTCCTCAGTTAAAAAACAAGTTTTACATGATAATTTGTCAAATTAATTTGGCAGACATGTACTCCACCTGGTCCTCTGAGGCATTTCCTCCAACATCAAGAAAATTGGCAGGTGTTCCACCATGCAACTTAATGATGTCCATAGTAGCCATTGCCAATCCAGCACCATTAACCATACACCCAATTTCTCCATCCAAGCCAATGTAGTTCAAATCTGCTTTGGCAGCAGCAACCTGTACGAAAGAAAAACATTAGATGGGAAGATATGGAACTAAATGCAATGACATGATTCCAGAGAATCCTACTGCACAAAATGTTAGAATCTCAATGTACACAATGGTATACCAGAAAAATTCAGAAAGTAAAGGTCTAATAAGATTTGGGAAAATTTATTATGAGAATCACTTTTTGGCCCATTAAAAAAAGTAGGGAACTTTTGTTTATTACTCCATCATCACAAACCCATAAATGGTTTGGACATTAAGCCCTCAACCCTTGCAGAGTACTGAATTTGGAACCACACCTCCCTTGGGTCCTCTTGTGAAGAATCACGGAGAGTAAATATGTCTTTCTGGCGATAAGCAGCATTATCATCGAAGTTCAACTTTGCATCAGCAGCTACCGGTTGGTTATCAGAGGTTTCTGCAATTGGATTGATCTGACCACAATTTAATATGAGTTAGATTAATCAACTTCATGTAACATCTTAAACAAGCTTTTTGAATACAAATCTGAACCTAATTGAGATCAGAATTAGAACATCTAATTTGAATGAGATGATCGAACACAGAAGAAGCATTTGATTTAGTAGGTTTATTGCAAACAATCCTGTTGAAATGCTCAGATATATAATATATTTGAGCTAGTCACCTCTAGTAGTGTGCAGTCACATTCACAGAATAATTTGTACAACTTCTTCACTTGTTCTATGCAATCATTTCTATCGACGTGCTTTGGGACTAAGCCATCCACTACTTTAGCAGCATCTTCATCTGTTATTCCTTTGAAAACATCAATAGGAACCTAAAACGTCAAAAATAAAAACATCACAAACTAAATTCACACACATATGTAGAATGGGCCAGGAAAACTGATACATAACAAGTAGCAAAAGAAAAAACCAGGCCGCCCAAATTTCATAATCTTTTGCAAAGTTTCCTTTGGGTTCACTACAGATTCAACGAATGCCAAGTAATAATATGTTCTTTGTCATAATTGATGTGTCCAATAAAGCAAGTAGGTAGCAAGACCCTTGAACAAGACATCACCCATGCAATTTGAACTATATTCATCAAAATCACAAAATTCAGGGATAGCAAACAGAGTGAATAGAATAGAGAAGTAGGCATAGGGACAGTCCACGTTGCCAGTGGCGCTACCCATGCAAGAACATTGTACACATACAATCGTTAGTGTTGTTTTTCCTGTGATGCTAAAAGACCGTTTTACAAATATTTCGTGTTCAACACAGATAGCCACATGTTGCCAGGGACATCAACACTCCTTCAGAACTCGTTGAACATGTCAGGTAAGTGCCAAGATGCACCCTTGAATATTTTTAATGCAGCCATGGAACTATGAGACATTCTAACTACTATTTTTACTTAGATAACTAACAAAAAATTGAAATGAAAAGGAAAAAAATGTCAAATGGAAATTAAAAGTTCAAACCATAATAAGCCAAATTTTCAATACTGATTAATGAACTTCTTCATGTGGCAATTATCCTTGTATTTGATCTACCCCAAGAAAAAAATATTAATAATAATCCCTGTATATATGTTCAACAAATATGCAACACAAAAGTCTTAACACAATTATTCATAATGGTATGATTTTATTTTCGTTTTTTTGTGTTTTGTTAATGAATTCATTATTTTTTGGCTTTTCCAATTTCAAAGCATAGTATTAGTCTGCATATTTTTCTGAGAATTTATGTCTACTATCTACTCTTGTTATCATGTCATCTTGGATGCCGATGTATACATCTGGCGAACCTAGTGATGCATATAGCACCTAAACACCATGAACATTGACAAAATAGACTGTAGATATAAATAACAGAGTAGATATAGTGAAATACTTGTTTCTAGTTAAAAGCATCATTATCAATACAATGGACCAAGGAAACAAGTATGTGATAGAACCGGATAGGTCATATAATTGACTCTAAATAGGCTCATGCAATATTCCAGGTATATCTATTTATCGACATGATATAAGTATGAATTTGACTAATTAATAAAAACCCAATCAATTCAAAATTGTATAGAAAGTTAATACATGAGTAGTAGTTGAAGAACACGAGAACATACAAAGATTATACAAATCTGGGAGAGGTCTCTTTGTCGCTGTTTATATACACTGCATGCATCTCTAAGAAGCACTTGCACTTGGTAGAAAATATCAAAAAAATAAAGGGACATCCATCATTTACACCAGGGCAGTAATAGCAGTAGGGTAAAACCTTTATAATCATGTCAGGAAACTTCTCTGCAAGATCTTCAATGCTGGTTCCACCTTTTCTGCATGCTATTATGAGCTAGAAAACAAAGCACCCAAATGAAAACCGTCAATGCTATTTTCAAGGACCAATACAAAGATATGTTATTTTCAAGAATGGGCGCACAAGAATGGAATATCATATTATTTGCAAAAGAAAAGATGAAGAGAAATCGTTAAAGACTCTAAATAACCTAGAACTGTGCAAAGATTATGAACATCAATTATTTTAAACATAGTTCACTACAAAGTATTCTGCCAACGAAAGTTTGGGGAAGAGAAAAAATAGCACATTGAATAGTCAATTCTTTGAAATGAGTACTGCACATTGGACCGACACCACCATCGTTACTCCATACAATCCAATAACATTAATCAAGAGAAAGCCATTAGTTTTTCTAGATGATTACAACTTAGAATTTTATTTTTATTTTTTTTGGAAAATCCAACGTAGACATTATGTTATTTGGTAGGGGTCAACCCAGACCCGGTTTGGTCCAAGGCAATTGGACCCAGTCCTGATTCACTAGGTCAGATTGAGTCCATGTCTTTAACTAAAAACTACATAAAAAATTATTTAATATATTTTATACTATATACATATTATTATCTATATCTAATTTATACTAATATCCTTGGGTCGGGTTGGGCTGGCCTCGACCCAAACACAACCTGACAATAGGTTTCAAGCCGGACCCGACCGGATCCGGTCAAGGTCAGGTGGACTCAGACCCAACCCGTCCAGTTTATTGACTGGGTCCAGACTAGGACCCGATCGGTTTGGACGCAACAACCCGACCCAAGTCCCACCCCTATATTTGGGACCTTTTTTTTTCTTTTTACCGTCATAAGTCACAAAGACAAGAAGCAAAATACATCTAATAGCTCCATAGAAGCAAATAAGTGGAGATGTTTATACGGTTGAGAAGACAAGAAACACTCAGAACCACAAAAAGCTAAAAAACCTACAATGTCACCTAATTTGGAAATGGCTCAAGGCCTACACAAAGGGTATCCTGCTTATTACTAACATGAGTCATGGAGTCCGCTGGTTCATTGGCCATTCTCTGGACATGGACCAATGAATTGTTCTTCCTTAGCACAAGCCGAGGACCTCCATTAACTCATTTACCTTTTAAAGATGATTAAAGTCGTTTCACATTATTTTTTAAAGCATATATCTGAGGTCTTCTTTGTTTTTAAATAGTGAACATTTATACAAAGATATTTGAGAAGAATGACTGCCACAGTGATACCTCAACGCAATGTTGGAAAAACAAGCCAATTTGCAACCCTAGTTCAACTGCAACAGGGTCGACACAAGGTTCTCACTCAATGCTTGCTAAAAAATCCAAAGAAGATGACGAGAATATCGAAATGTTCAATTTTCTATTGTTTGCATAATATACATAATTTTTAAATAAAAATCTATTGTTTCCTATGTTTCCGTTGATGTCAATGCAATTCTGACAGTATTATCACAATCATCATCATCAGAGCCTCATCCCAACTACTTGGGGTTGGCTACATGAATATTTTTCTGCCATTCGTGTAGTCGATCATAATAGTGTATAATATATATATATATATATATATATATATAGAGGTACATTCATACACAGACACAGAGAGAGAAGCCCCATAAGAGGGAGTAGCCTAAACACAAACACAAAATACACACACACACACACGCTGAATGTTAACTTGGGGCATGGTCGGAATGGAACTCATGATGTCACATTGAGGCACCCTGCCAAGCTGACAACCTTTGCCTGCAGCACATTCCTTTCGGACTATATCACTTATTATTCTACATAAAAACCATCAGCATCATCATCAAAGACTTTCCAAACTATTTGGGGTCGGCTACATGAATCCTGATTCGCCATTTTGCTCTATTAAGGGTCATACCCTCAGTGAGGTACGGGGAATGCCTTAGCATAAGCAGATAATGTGGGTTCAGGATTCATGAAAAGTTTTGGCAAAGCTGCCTACTTAACACAACCCACTTCGTTTAACGAGGCTTCAGACGAGTTAAGGGAAAGTTTTAAGGCCCTCACCCTTCTTAGATAGACCAAGATCCAAACACCACAGCGTATGCGACATAATTTATGGCATCCAAATTTACCAACACCTTTCATTAGTAGCTTTCCTAGAAACCAATTTGATCTCATTGAGTAGCATAAAAATCACCCATCAACAATCTAACCACTTTTCAATGTGCATTTGATGTTTATCTTGATAAACTTTTTAAAAGTAGTTGGTAGTGAATCTCCTAGATGTAGTTGATAAATTTCCCCTTAAAAAAATGATATGATTATGATGCAATCAATTCTAAAAGTCTAAAATGAGTCTATGGATTTACTCTTTGCTACGATTTTCCTGAAAAGTATTGCTCCTAGTAAGTATCAATTCTAAACTTAAACTAAGAAGAGCCTTCTTAATGCAAGAAGAGAAAGGTACTGCTTTTTTTATTTATATAAATACAAAAAATCATAAGAAATATAATCATATGATATATAATTATTTCTATCAAGCTATTTTTTCAAGGACGTATAAACAACACTCTATAGCAAACTAAACATCATTTTATAGGAATGGAGGATCAAGGCTAGGTGGTCAGGGTGGCGGGGAGCCACAACATGATGTCTTGAGTTCCATTCCTACCATGGGTAAGGTATCCCATCCCCATTGACCTACCTGGAAAAAAAAATGTTATTTTTCTATAATCTTAAACGAACTATACACCATACAACTTACAATCACATACTACATTGCAAATTTTATGTAACTAAGTTATTTCATGATATTGCTCAAAGGAAAAAGGGACTAAAGAGGACTCCGCATAAAATTATAAAAAAGAATGGGCAACATAAAAGCCATAACCCAACCCAGCCCAACAGTCCCAACCCAACAAAGAAAACAACACTATGGTCATATAGGGCTTTAAATTCACTTTTTCAAGGTATGACACTGAAAAGAAAAAAAAATTGTAAATGCTCAAGAAAGAAGACCAACTTGAAAGGTCAAGAAGAAAATTTGGGCAAGTCAAGTTTGACTAACTCAACCCAGTCTTATTCCCCTTGGGACTCCATTCTGTCTACTTAAACTTCAGAAAATCGAGTCAACTCAGGCCACCTTTAACAACATGGCATTCATTTGCATCATTTAGTGGTTGAGTGAAAGCTTCCATATATAATCGAATTAGCTCTACCTACAATGTTTGCATGTTAAGATACCTAAATTTCTATGGAAGGAGGGGCTCTAAAAGCAGCGGAAGTATATTATCAACTAGGTCCCTCACAAACTCTGCAAGGTAGCTTTCTCTGTCCTTTTCTTCTTTTTTTTAATAATCTCATTGTCAGTTATATGTGTGAGCTTCTTAATATAGAAATTTTCACAAGTTTGGGTGCTTTTGTTGTATGCAGGAAGACAACTTCCAGCCCAGAGCAGTTCAGGCTTTGGAATGTAATTCTTGGATACAGCAGCAACCCCATAACAACTTATAAATCTAGATGTCGCTGTCACGCTTTTATTTTTATCCTACTGCCCCATCTATTTAAGCAGAAACTGCAGCGCCCATGTAGGGCCCTCCCAACTCATTTTTCGCTCCTTCCAGGATTATGACTCTAATGGCATCATCTTCTCAGTCCATCACATTATGAGGATTGAGATGGTATACCTTGCAACTTGCCCTGCTGCATTATTAGCATTGTTCTACAACCACATTAGCCCCAGCACCTCTCACCTCATAGGTATCATCTGGTGAGATAGATGTGTTTTTCTCTTGCAAGTTGGCTTCTTCCCTTTTGAGAGATTCCCTGTCACTCATTAATTTCTCCATGATAAGTCTTTAACTTCAGGTTGTTTCTTGAGATTCAGTTTGGTGCATCGCCATGGAATGGGAGTAGATGCCCTTTGACATCAGAATCTGGGGCAGAAAGCCCCAGAGAATATTGTTGGTAGGTCTATAAGTTAAGAATACTTTTTGTGTGTGTTTACAAATATAAGTTGAAGACAAATGCCAGGATGATAGATGCACTCATGCACTGAATGACTTGTCACAGGGTTATGATTAATATGCACACAACAACAATGAGGCATCAAACTCAGTTGTAAACACCTCAAGACACCATTATCTGACCAATATCCAACACCCCCAGTCTTATCCTTTCTCCAATAACCATATAATAGCACCTCAACACAAATCTCAAGTGTTTGTCCAGTTCAAAACAAACCTCCATACAGGCAGTTGTACTATAGAAATCACATAGTATTGCTGAAGATGTATAATAGCTTAATAATCTACAGAGAAATGTTCTATGGTTCATTCAGTTCTTTTTTTTTTTTTGCTACACCAGCAATTGTGCTGGAAACCCCCTATTGTATTAATTTTCATTCTTACATATTCCCTAGCTCACTCAAGGTCAAGTTTAACTTGAACCTTGGCGTTCATTCAGTGATGGCACGCCAATTCATCTGAGATTTATAACCACGGTTCAATAACTGGTTCATCAACAATAAATTATTAGCCACAATTAATCGGGTTTGGGCACCAGGCTTGAAGGGTTAGGTTGGGTTAGGGTGGTCATAAGGGCAGTATCACATCCAGCACTCCAAACCATAGTTACCGGAATCTCTCCAATGACCTCGCATTTCCGGTTCCGAAACCTGATTCCGCGTTTCCATTAAGGAATCTCCACGGAAACCATTTTTCGAAACCAAAGAAACTCGATTCCTTAATTTTGGAATCTCAATTCAACACATCTTCAAAAACCTTTTTTCAAAACCAAGGAAACTCGGTTCCTTAATTTCGGAATCTCGATATATTTGGAAACAATTTATCAGTACCAAGGAAACTCGATTTCTTAATTTCGGAATCTCGATCCTACACATCTTTGAAAACTTGAACCCATTAATTGTGGGTAGACATTCCCAAATATATCGAATCTGGATTCTAGCGAGGATTAAATCAAGATTCCATGCCAATTGGAGTAGAAATCTTCCTTCGAATGCTTTTGGTGGTTGCAAAGTTTCATTATGTGCCACCCTAGATGGCCTTTACTTTAAATTTACAATATAATTGGTAACTACAACATATATAATTAAAACTAAAACTATGGCATAGTCAATCCTATTTTGCCTTTATAATAATGAAGTCAAAATCACAATTTAGGAATACTTTTTTTGTATATAATGACCATAAATTCAACAGTCAATTCAATCATTTTAAAATTTGGGAAACTTGAGAAACCTTCTGATAAAAGACATCCAATATAGGTTCTAAAGTTGACGAGGCTCAAGATGTGCTAGTGGCTTCTTTCTCCATAAAAATGAAATCTTGATTCCTGTTAAGGGTCGTCAAACGCATTCTATAATCCATATTATTGTAAATCTTGATCTCAAACTGGCATGGATCTATGATTTATATACTTTAAAAACTTGATTCCAAATATGTTACAATCGTAATTCGAAACAGCAACATTTATATTCCACATATGTCAAAACCTTGATTCCATAGATGTCGGAAACTCGATTCCGCATATTAAAGAATCTTTACTCCTGAAGTGTCGATTCCAAGGGGATGGGAATCCCGATTCCAATGATGATAGAATCTCATTTCCATAAGTGGATGAAACTTGGATCTATTTCAATCTAAACACGATTCTCAAAAACTAGCAATCTCGTTCCTAGCGATTCCTATTGTACGGATAACGATTCGACAAAAATCATCTAGCCGGCTGCGATTCTGCGATTCCGGTTCCTAAAACGATTCAGGTTCCCAAGCATTTCCCACAACTATGCTCCAAACCCACTGCTAACCCCCCCAAAAAAAAACGGAACAAAAAGACAAAAAAAAAGAGAGCATTATTCTGAGAGAAAAGTGTAATAAACATATATTACTGCTCAAAGGCAGTCTGATATGCAAACCAGCTAGCATGCCTTGCTCTACACATCCTGTAATAAGTAGTACATTATTCTAAGAGAAGTGTAATATTCACCCAAAAAAAAAGAGAAATATAAAAAACATATGTAACTGTTCAAAAGGCAGTCTGACAGATGACTCTAAATAATATGGCCTGGCTGCACTTACAATGAAAATAAATGGTATTAAGTGATTTTCCAATTTTACAGAGAAAATTCATCTAATTAAGGAAGGAGATAGCAAGCACATGTGAATGCAGAAAAAAAATGAAAAATCTATATAGTGCTCATAGCTGCAACATTAGTAAATCACCCATTGACAGTGGAATATGGCATTAATGAGAATCAGGTACGAACCGGCCCAGCTGTTGTACGGTCAAGAGTTATAGCGAAATACATTTCATTGACAAGTGATAACTTCTCACATAAGTAGACCTAAAACAATACAAAACGCAGGTCACATGGTAAATAATACTGTATGTAAAAAGTAACTGCTTGACAAGAATAAATGAATAAACATACCACAGAACATGTAAAAACTGAACTCAAGGAAACCTAAACAAGGTAAGAGAAAGACAAACAGCATATCCAAAAGAACACAGAATGAATTACCTCATATGCACAGTAAAGGTAAAATGCACTTAAGTAATTGCAAAGAAAGTGTTAAGAGGTGAAATATAATACAAAACACATCATGTATGGTTTATGAAACAAATACACACACAAGCTTTGATGAATGTCACAAACTTCACGTTATTAGTGCAAATGGAAAGGAATTTCCGGGAGAAGGTATGCAGCTATTTATGTACAAAACCCTGCAGGCACTTGGAGCACTTACAAATGGACATAGTGTTCAGTACATATAAAATATATTGCATTCATAACAACAATGCACAAAAGCATGGTGTTTAAAGTGTATGTGCATGTATACATGTGCTGGAACTTCAAATTAGATGCATACACCCCCATAAATCTGTATGTACATGAGGTTATAGTCTGGATGTAGAAAAATGTCATTGCAATGACAAGGGCATCAAAGGGCAATCAATCTCAACAAGGGAAAGAACCAAATTACTGTGTATAAATTTGGTTCATAAGTTTAAATCCTCAAAGATAACATCACAATTTCCATATGCAACATGTAATCATTCGGTGGCAGTCCCCCGATGGAGAACAAATTCTACAAGAATGAGCAAATTTATGCCAGATCAGGAAGCATAATTCACTAACCCGTTTACATTGTTTGTTATTGCATTTAGTATATTTAGTTGCCAAGATCTGGGCTGGTAATTTAGTGCCTTGAGTCTTCTGCATTTTTCATGAATATGCCTGCTCAAAATGCAGTTAAAAAGGGGGAAGGGACTCAGGTATGCCACTATGGCAAAAGTCTAGGTGTTTCAAGAAGGCAATGCCATCTAAAATTCCTTATTCTTAGTGAGTAGATTCTTTAGAGCTTTTCGAGGCAGGTTAAGAAGAATACCAGACCACCGACTGCACAGAAAGTAGAATACTGAATGTTTCAAACTTCCTGAGACATGCAGCCAGAATATTTCTGTGTCATCAGTAATGTCATGCTAACTAGCCAAACTTTCACGTTTTTGTGAATATGGAAAATAGGCAGGTTAAGGGGTCATCAGGGTTATACCAATGACAAATTACGATAATCCATTAAAGGCATTAAATGATTACAATATCCTTATACAAACCCTCTTTCTGATACAGCAATAGTGATCAATGAGGTACTTACCCATGAGTACAACATGCTTTCAACAGATCAACTAGCCATTACTCCTCTCCTCTCTATGATTTATACCCCTCTTAAGAAACCAAGAGATTATGTTTTACTACAGTGAAGGAGGACAATCACAAAATAAGGATCCAAACCATGAAAAGATCTCCTACCATGGATGTCCTCTTTGACCATCCAGTCCCCCGCACCTCACCCACAACCACCAAAACACACTAACGCCCAAAATGTGCATCCCTAATGTAATAGAGAACATTGAGCATGTCACTGAAGCACAGAGACACCATCCTAAACATTCCTGATTGCCTGTTCTCCGCTGTAAGAGTCCTCTAGAGTATAGACCTCTTTAGGTATTACCACCTCACCACTTAGTCCCCAAGACCCAATGGCCTCCTAACCTCTTAGGTAAGGAACAACTCACCATATTACATTAAATATTCTGTTCTCTCTCTTTTTGACAATCAAAACAATGTCCTTTCAAAGTGTCTCCAAACTCCAAGCCATATGTCGTAAACCAGTCAAATTATTTATCACTCAGTATATTAAGAAAGGCTTGTGAGTAATTGACATAACCATACTCCCAGACAGTACCATAGGCCAATCATCCATAGGGAATGCAATGTTTATGTCATAGATAAACATATATTTACACACAAAAAAAAAAAGCATAAAAAACAATAAAAGAATTGAGGGCCACAAAAGTACAAATGAATCATTAGCACTTCAATGGTAAGACATGGACAATCAAAAGCCTAGTTCAGAGACTGACTAACCTTGCTCACGATTTTTCCTTGTGGCCCAGTTTGCTTTGTAACTAATATTTGGCCGAGCATTTTCCCTGAAAACAATATGGAGACCAAGAATTGGAAGAGTCCCAACTGCATAATTAATCCTCCTTAATTTTTTTTAATGTTAAGCCATCAAATATGCATGTTAACAAACTTCTATCAGAATAAACTATAATACATACATCCATCCATCCATACATACATACATACATACATACATACATACACATATATATATATATATATATAGGAAAATGCTAGGGTCAGCCCACTAGCTGATGGAATAGTATATATATATATATATATAGGAAAATGCTAGGGTCAGCCCACTAGCTGATGGAATAGTATAAGCCCAACGGCCTAGATTGAATTTAGGCTGAATTTTAATTTTTTTTTATAAATCCAAATCACTTGAAATTTGGAGCGTTTATTCTTAAAAAATATTGAAATTTAATAAAAATATCAAAAAAATAATTCACAAAAAATAAATTGACCAAAATACCCCTTGAAAAGTTCCAGGGATATTTTGGTCAATTTATTTTATAGGAATTATTTTTTAAACATTTTTATTAGGTATTCCTTGATAAAATATGTGCGTGCGTGCGTGCGTGTGTGTGTGTGTGAGGTTAGCCCACTAGCTCATATCTACATATGAACCCAACGGCACAAATTGACTTTGGGCAGATCTAACAGTCACGACCTCATTTCGTATTTGAATTTTAATATTTTTTTCTACAAATCCAAATCACTTGAAATTTTAGTCGTGTATTCTTTAAAAATAAGAGAATCTAATAAAAATATCAAATAAATAATTTACAAGAAATAAATTGGCCAAAATACCCCTAAAATACTTTGGGGGTAATTTGGTCAAAAAAATTAGTGAATTATTTATTAAATATTTTTATTAGGTGCGCCTTAATAAGAAGAATGGACGCCTAAAATTTCAAGTAATTTGGATTTCTAAGAAAAACATTAATTTAAATATAAAATGAGGTCGTGACCATCAGATCGGCGCAAATTCAATCTGGGCCATTGGGCTCATACGTAGAGATGAGCTAGTGGGCTAATCTCTGCATTTTCCAATATATATATATATGAGAAATGATCCTATAGGACCCTCTCCCACCCATGTGTGTAGGACCCCAAAGGATCACCATTAAATTTGGCACGGATCTATAGAAAAGTCAAGTCCTACAACCATGTGATAGCTTTTCCAGAGATCCGTGCCAACTTTAATGGTGATCTTTTGGGGTCCTACAAACATGGGTGGGAAAGGGTCCTATAGGATCATTACTATATATATATATATATAGGAAAATACCAGAGACATCTACGAATGCAAGTGTGTATGTGTGTGCCTGTTTGTTTATATGTATGTATATATTTGATATGAAGAAAATAAAATTCAGATATCATCACATATTGCGTAGTGGCATGCAACCCACCAATAATTTCATCGAGAGTATGTAGAACTATTTAGAGATTTGTTCTGCATTTGCCGAAGATAACTTCTCTCAAGCTATATGTTACACTTCAAAATAAAAAGTAATGGCAGCAAGCTGACCTTCCATTCAATCATGTTATACTCTTACTTGAATTCCATTATAATACTTATAGATCATATGGCCTATGTCGAGACACCATCATCTAAAAGTGATTGCTCCAATTTTCATGAATACGATATATATCTGCAACTGCAAGGTTCACAGACCACACTCTGGCAGGCACCCCAATTGGGAGAGGCGAAAGTTTCTAAAGTCATGGCATAAAAAGAATAGAAATAAAAAGGCCTAGCAATGTGCCATGGAAGTATCAATAGAGATATTTACTAGACCTGAATGTGCATGAAACTCCAACATGTTGAAATTTGACAAGTTCATCTTTACACTTCATTCCAGTACCAAATAAACGAAAGAAGAAAAATATATTGGGAAGGTTTTAAGGATAGAACTATACTCATCAAAAATAAAAAGGACAGCTACAGAGGAATTGGATATGGAAGCAGAGAACCGTTGAAGATAGTGAAAGGATTCCAAAAAGGACCAACATTAAAAAGTAGGCAAGCACAAGAAAACGGAATCATAGAAACAATAGCATAAGAACCATAGGATTGGAGATGAGGGGTCAGGAATTGCATCCATAAAACATTAAGGTTTCAAAAACAAGTACACATGCTCCTCCATGATAATAATATAACATTATATATGACAACGTCAATGGCTCTCAGACCAACAATCATTTCTGATCAACATCAAGTAACAGAGTTGACCAACATCGTTGAAGTAGTTCAAATGATTTCCAGAGTATATGGCCCATAAACATTCCTTTATATAGTTTTCTAGCCAATCTGTCAACAAATCAATCTAATCAAGAGTAAGGAACCACTAAAAGTTTAAAAAACTTTGCTTAATATGCCAAAGGCCCATTGAAGCATTTTCTATCATAAACACTTACAAAGTCCAGTTCAACCTACCTCTCAGATGGTATCAAGTCAACACATCACATGAAGCACACCTAAAAACTTAAAGTTCAAAATGAGAATTTGAAAGAATCAAAGAACCTGGATTGTCACCCAAACACCATACAAGACCATTTTTAACTAAAATGCAAAAAAATTGAGTGTAAATATTAAGAAATCTAGAGATTAAAATGTCAAAGCCAATTAAGTTAACCTTCATCAAAAAATCTCCAAAGCCAATTCACCGAAATACAGGTTAAATACTCTATATGAGGTTAACTGCACACATGCCACAGAGATGAAAATGAGAAATAAGACCAAAATGAGAAATACTACATCTAATAAATTAGATATTAAGTAGGACTGAAGCATCCCCACAAGTAAAGGGCGACAACCACCAAAGCACTACACAGAATGGAGTCCAATTACAATTTATAAAATATGCATTCCAACTTCCTCACAAGCAAACTTCAAAGCAGTGTTCACAAAACCGGCCGATCTAATCGGTAACTGCCCAGTTAGATCGGAACCGGCCGGATCCGGTTTTGGGCGGTTTTGGTGATCAACCGATATGTTAAACTTTACATATAATACTACTTCAAATTTATATCAGATATATTAGAATGTTTTATTGGTTAGCTTTGACGGTTAAGTTGCATGTGAATCATGGTTCGAATCCCTGCGTTTTTGCGTTTTTTCTTTTAAGAATCGAATTCATTTCGTCGTTGATTTAAAAAATTTACTACCCAAGGGAATCGAACTTGAAACAAGTCCTTTATTATTAGACCCACTAACCAATACACCATTTACTACTTATTTGACAAAAAGAAGGGCCTAAATTATATATAACTTAAGTTTTTCTTCATTTTCTTTTAAAAAAAAGAGTTGGTCAAGTCGATTTTTTTAACACTAAGTTAATATTCTTTACATTATGGTAAAGAAATAAAAAAAAATTGGTCAATGATACTTTTATATTTTTCAGAAAATTTTAAAAATACTTCTAGACACAAATTAATTCGTTAAAATCCATTTTTTTCATTAATTTTCAACTTCATTTGAGTGTGTTTTGTTTTAATCAAATTCTTTATATGCTTTTCATATTTTAATAGATTTTTTTTTATATCTTTTTTATTTTTTTAACACTTTTTTTATCGTACGAGACTTGCCCGGTTAGAGCAGTTGAATCGGCCGGTTTACCGGTTAGGCCAGTTAAATCGCTTCCGGATCCATGTCCGGTTAACCGTTCCAGTTCAATTTTACGAACACTACTTCAAAGTAAAACAGAACCTTAAGAACTCAGAGCAAAAGCCAAGCAAGGATATAGTACCAGCGATGCCTTCAATTTCGTCAACTTTCACAATGTGAACTCCCCCTTTAAGCCCGCTTTTGAAGGTTCCCAAACCTCGTCCACCAGCAAGAATTTGACTTTTAACAACCAACTAACCAAATTAAGGAAAAGTCAAGGTCATTACAGGAATCAACTCATCTTTTCTTTTTTATTTTTGAAAACTAACAGTCTTCACTACCTCAAAATTGAATGTACAAGTGTATGTGCATCTACAAAATTGAGTATATATTACATTAGACTCTAGTATCCACATTCAGGATCAACTTATCTGTACTCTGGGGCATAAAACTTACGAAAGCAGTTCTAACCTCATAGAATGATAGTCAAAGAATTATAGAAAACAAGGACAAAAGTGTGTCACTGAAATAACAACATTTGTACATCTCAACACAGCGTACTCAGTTAGTATCATATGGTATAAAGCATTGCAAGCTCACAAAAGGTCTGTATGAGCCCGCAATTAAGTGAAAGTGCAATAATCATATATTATAAAATGAGGCCCCCCATGGCTTGTAATCAGGGGAAGAATGGACAATCTTTTCTATTGCAGGAACTCACAAAGTATGGTACTAAGAACCATTGCCAACAATTAAGAACTGATTTCATCCGATGAAAATAACTCTAAATAAAAAAAATCAACATTGGCAAGCTCTTACCTCCTTCTCTTGAGGGAAAACATCTTTAATGGCCTTTTGGATCTCCTCAACTGAGCCAGCGGCAACTCCTTTCGGCACATTTATACCATATTTGGCCATCAGATCAGAACCCTATTTGCAAAGTTCACAAGAACAATTATCAAAGCACTGTAATTTAAGTGCATCTATCGCCATTCCTCACTGGAAAGAATGAACAGATCCAACGCCAGTTAAGCCAAACAGAAAGATGAACTAAACAAATGATTTGCTAGAAATAAGAAGAATTGCAGTCTTCCATGCATTTAACACGTATTGGAAACTTATACAAAGTGTATTCTCGTTGAATTCAGATCGCAATTGAGACCAAAAAATACAGAGACACAGACGAGGAAACTATCCATCCAAAATAATACAAAGTAAAAAACCAACAGCTTGTTATGTTAGTCATGAAACCAACAAGAAAGAGAGAGAGAAAGAGAGAGAGAGAGAGAGAGAGAGAGAATGGCACCTCTATGAAAGCATTAGAAAAATGAGAAAAGGATCAAAGTAAACAAAAGCCAGTTATCCTTTGCACTGAAAACAACAAAGACAAAATTCTACAGAAAGAGAAAATACAGCATCGGCTCGAAAAAAGCAGTAGAAGGCCATAGAAAGGGCAATAATGAAAAGGGCAATAGACATAGAGAGAAAGAGAGAGAGATTTTCAGAACACAATTTAGAGAGAGGGAGCAATAGAGATAGAGAGCGAGAGAGAGAGAGAGGCAAGAGAGAGGAACAGAGTTATAGAGAGAGAGAGGGAAGAGACAGAGAACCTGGTATTCATGGATATTGAGACGCCGAAGCTGTTGTTGCTGCCATTTTCCGGCGACCGAAAGGGATTTAGAGATCAAACCCCTCACCAAAGCTCTCACCATTTCTTCACCGCAAAATGCACAGATTCCGGCAATAAATCGACCAAAAACCAAAAAAGGCTAGAGAAAAAAACAGAGCTCCTCTCCTCTCTCTATAACACTCCCAAGAGTTTTG
Source organism: Amborella trichopoda (assembly GCF_000471905.2). The sequence goes on along the minus strand of NW_006500337.1, from coordinate 1,566,944 downwards.
CAGGCCCTTTTTAGGTGTATTTGACGCTGTATTCAAACCGTTTAGCAGCCAGCGCTGTATAACCATGACCAAGGAGGGAAAGAGAGAGAGAGAGAGAGAGAGAGATAGGGCAATAAGAACTGTCCTTATGAAATGGAGAAATGCAGATCACGTCCACGCCAGAATAATGGTAAATATGGATAGCATGCTCCCGCCGTAGCATGCTGTATAATTACTTCATCCATCGAAAGAGCTAGCTCGGAATGCTTTTTGGATGTAAAGGAAAAAGTTTATAAAAGGTTTGAGGCCTTAAATAATCCAATTAAGGTGCACCATAAAATTTTATTAGAAGAGGTTGTACTGATGTCGAAAACCCTCAAATCAATCACCTCGACCTTGAGATGTATAGATGTGGAAAAAAAAATATCAAGTATCGAAAATAATGCATCTTGTAAGTTTTTATCAGCGTCGACAATTTTCAATATTTTAAAAAATTTATATATCTTCCTTACCTGCATTATTTTTAAAGCTTCAATATTTTAAATTTTTTTTATATATCTTCCTTATCTACATTATTTTTAAACCTTCACAAAGATTTTCGTTACTAAAAAATCATCTTTTGCACCATTTAGAGGTGGGCCTTACTTTGGTTGTTTACGGCCTCAAACTAATAGAAACCACACCCACAACTTAAAAGGGAATATGGTTTGCATCATGTTGAAACGTTAAACAATCAAAATAAGGCATGCATCTAAATTTTATCATAAGATGCAATTTTCCCATTTCACTCTAACAAACAAAACACAATCTATTGGCAAGTTAGTTTTCTATTAGAGGGAGTAAGTGTACAAAATGCTCCCATGGATGCATAGTACATACACTCATCCTTAAACCTAAGGGCAAGCTTTCTATGCATCCCCTACAACATAACACTTAGGGAAAACTATGTATATATCCGTTATATTATGCGTTATTACATATTCATCTTTCAGTTTCCGTTATTACCGCCATATCCGTTTTTCCACTTTCATAACGAGATTTTTTAAAAAAGAAGATTTTAACCATTTTCGGGTGTTGAAAAATCGAAATCAAAAAAATTTCGGTTTTCGACATCCAAAAACGGGAATAGGTCCCGCTCTAGTTACGGTTGTTCAACAACCGAAATTAGGGTTTTCGGGTGTTGAAAAACCGAAAATCTAATTTTGGTTTTTCAACAACTGAAAACCTAATTTCGGTAGCTCAAAATCTGAGACCGTGGAGTGCATTGTTTTCACAACCGAAATTATATTTTCGGTTGTTCAAAAACCGAAAACATGATTTCGATTTTTTAACAACCGAAATTTTATGGACTTCGACTTTTGATTAACCGAAAATGTTCGCGCCAATACTTTGTTCGCTTTTACTATAAGAAAAGTTTTTTATGGTATAAAGTTGGGGGAAAACGGGAAATATAGTATCATACGTGGATCCATATCTTTTTTACTTTCTCCCAATACAGTATCCCACGAGATTGGCCCGCGATCGTGATTGGTACATTACTTACTCTTACCTTATGTTTTTTATTTTTTTTGTTAGTTTTGTCACAATGAGTATAATAGAATATCATATTTTATATTTGTAATTTTTATGTATTGTTGAGTAATAAGTAATATTTGTTAAAATATTGTTGAACGTGTTCATTTGTATAATTATTTGTTGCTTGTATAAATATGTATTGTTTGTTTTGTGTTGATATTGTATTGGGTAAATATTGTTGAACTTGTTTGTTTGTGTTAATATTTGTTGTTTATTTGGAGTTTGTTTGCATATTTGTTATTTTTGTTGTTTATTAACTATTTGTCCTTTTATAGTAGTACACTATTTGAATTTGTTATGTAATACTCACTTTTTTGTAACCCTAAAGTAGTTAGAAATATCCAAAATTTTTATATTCTTTATTGTATCAATTTATTATGACACAAATTTTGCTATTCATTTAATACAATAGCATTGACTATGGTTACTGAGGGAGCGCAATCGGTATTCCAATATGGGGGGTCATTTGAGACGAATGCAGATGATGGTTGTACCATTTACAAAGGGGGGAAATTTAAGGTTATGAAGTATAATGAAAATAGTTCTTTGGAGGAAATAAAAAGTCATTTTAGTAATTTAATAATGTGTGATCCAAACAAATTAACTATTATGTACCACAACACAAGTCTTCCTAATGGGCCTGATTTGATTGATGTAAGTGATGATATAGATGTATCTTTTATGTTGGGAGGGGAATCTTCGAAAATTGTTGTATATAATGCATCTACAATGAAGCCAAAATGGGAATCTATTGGTGAAGGTATATCTATAATTTAATTTTTCATTTGTAATTTGCTTTAATTTATTATTTTATGTATAGAAATTTTATTGTTGTTTCATCTTACACTATATCTTTTGTCAACAGTCGGCGTGACAATTTACCTGATCAAGATCAAAACATTCAACTGGCGCATGACATGAAGGATATTGAACCACTAAGGAGACCATGTAGAGGAGTTAGTAATGAGGTTCAATTGTATATATGACAATATTTTGAAAGTGCCAATGAATGCCGACATCATCTTATAAAGTTTGCAATTTACAATAATTTTGTTCTGAAGAATTGGGTCGGGTAGGGGCAAGTTGTAAGGCCGAGGGATGTACGTGGCAAGTGCGATGCTTACAACTTGGCACTACGGCTTACTTCAAAGTTAAATCTATGGTTAAGGAGCACACATGTAGTGGTCCAATGGGGAAGGTCCATCAGCCACTAGCTCGTAGTAATTGGGTGGCCAAAAAAATTAAAGCTCCTCTTATTGACCAACCAAAAATTAAAGCTAAAGACATTGTAAATGATGTTCAACGCGATCACAATGTCAGGCTTTCCTACATGCAAGATTGGCAGGGAAAAAAGGTTGCTAGAGAGATGATAGATGGATCACATGAACAACAATATCATGACCTCCCCTTATATACGGAGAAGCTACGAATAACTAACCCAGGAACCGTAGCTCGCATCGACACAAATGAAGGCAGGTTCAAACGATTATTCATTGCTTATCATCCATGCATCATGGGTTTTGTTAATAGATGCAGGCTACTAATTGGTATTGATGGGACATTATTAAAAAGAAAATATCGAGGCATATTATTGTGCGTCATTTTTATAGATGCAAATAATGACATCTTTGCATTGGCATTTGCAGTGGTCGAGAAGGAGAACTATCAGAGTTGTGATTAATTTTTTAGTATACTGAGTAAGCAATTATATGAGTTTTTTAATTTGTCTGCCTTAACAATTATATCAGATCGACAGAAAACCCTGTCAAGAGCAATAAAAAAATGCTTTCCCATGTATTTTCCAACATTCTGCGGGCGACATATGGGAGAGAACTTCAAGGGCTTCATGAAGAAATCAGTAAACACTAAAGTATTGCTGATGTTATTTTGGAAGGCTGTTCGTAAAGCAATTATTAGTGGGTTTGAAAAAATTATGTTTGACATACAGTGTGCCAACCTAGATGCATATGAGTGGATCAAGAATATCCCTCTCAAATATTAGGCAGATGCGACAAGATACAATCATCTTACCTCTAGCTTAGCAGAGTCATTCAATGCTTGGAAAATGTCTGCTCGAGATAAGCCGACCATTACAATGTGTGAAGAAATAAGGGTACAGTTGATGACCAATTGGACTTGTGAAAGATGAAGGCTAGATATTTGTATATAGTTATATCCACCATGGATACACAGCTTGAGATCCACTATCTTGGGAAGAAGTACATTGTCGATTTAGCTCATTGGACATGCAGTTGTAGAAAATGGCAACTGAGTGGCATACCGTGTATTTATGCGATTGCAACTATTAACCATATGCATTTAGATCCCACAGCATATTGCCTTCAGTATTCACAGTTGAAACATTTAAAAGGCCCTTTCAAGCTCCCTTTGGGCCTGTCCCGAATGATATTGAGTTGACTGGTATGTTCAACTGTACAGTGTTGCCACCAAGGACAACACACCTTCCTGGTAGACCAAAAAAGCAACGAAAAAGATCTGAGACTGAACAGTCCATCACCATGCCTATGAAATGCAAACAATGCGGCACAGAGTGTCATAATACGAGGACATGCAGAGAGCCGATAGAGTGAATTATTTGTTGTCAATCTTGTATTTTTTAATGAAATTAACAATTTGATGAATTAATGAAATGAGTGATTTAGATGGCGTCATTCTTGTATTGAATAATGAAATGAGTGCCTTAAAAATGCTTATGAACTACCGAAATTATTGTATTTATGGCTAGGAATCTATTCATTCTAAAGAGGATATGAACAATTTGCAGCTTATTTGGCGCACAACAAAATACTTTCTTAAGATGGAAATGAAATAGCACAAACAACGACCCTACAAAATACTTTCCTAAAGTGGAAAGGAAATAGCACAAACAACGACCCTACAAAATACTTTCCTAAGATGGAAAGGAAATAGCACAAACAAGTGTTGTATGACAAATAAAAGAAAACTTAACAATGTCTATGTCATAGTTTTAAATGTTAAAAAATGAATGTTCAAGTAGATCTATGAATATCATTATAAATACTGTTTAGAATGTTAAAAAATGAAAAAAAAATATTTTTGGCTATTGAACAATCAAACTTGCTCTAATTTTGGTTGTTCAACAACCGAATTCCTGACTGTAAATTCCAAAAGCTCCTTGGATTTTTACAGTCAATTTGGTTGTTGAACAACATAAATTTCTAGAAGAATTTCGGTTGTTCAACAACCGAAATCAACATTTCAGTTTTTGAATCAGAATTTTTGTTGTTCAACAACCGAGAACAACCAAAATTCTAAAAATTTCGGTTGTTCAACAACCGAATTTTGAACTGTAAAAATCTAGGGAAATTTACAATCAGTAATTTGGTTGTTGAATAATCGAAAATGCTATAATTTCGGTTGTTCAACAAACGAAATCAACATTTCGGTTTTTGAATCAGAGATTCGGTTTTTGAACAACCGAAATTCCAACAATCGAAATCAACATTTCGGTTTTTAAAATCAGAAATTCGATTGTTGAACAACCGAAATTCTAGCAATTTCAGTTGTTGAACAATCGAAATTTCTGACTGTAAAAATCCAGGGAGCTTCTGGAATTTACAGTCAGTAATTCGATTGTTGAGCAACCGAAATTTCTAGAATTTCGGTTTTTCAACAACCGAAATTCTGATTTTGGTTTTTGAACAACCAAAATTTTAGCAATTTCGGTTGTTCAACAACCGAATTACTGGCTGTAAAAATCCAAGGAGCTTCTAGAATTTATAGTCAGTAATTCGGTTGTTGAACAACCAAAATTGTCGATTTTTCAACAATCGAAATTGCTAGAATCTCGGTTTTTCAACAACCAAAATTTTGATTTGGGTTGTTGAACAACCAAAATTTTAGCAATTTCGGTTGTTCAACAACCGAATTTCTAACTGTAAAAATTCAAGGAGCTTCTTGAATTTACAGTCAGCAATTCGGTTGTTGGACACAAATTGCTAGAATTCCGGTTGTTGGACGCTAGGATTTCAGTTGTTCAACAACTGAAATCAAAATTTCGGTTGTTGAACTACCGAAATTAGAGCAATTTTGGTTGTTCAACAGCTGAAAATGTTTTTTTTTTCATTTTTTAACATTCTAAACAGTATTTTACTATTATGTATATAGATCTACTTGAGCATTCATTTTTTTAACATTTAAAACAGTATTCAAATGTTTATAGAGATCTACTTGAACATTCAAGATTTTCATTTGTTTATAGATCTACTTGATTTCAACATTTTTAAAGTTTAAAATTTTATAATTAGATATGAAAATAGATTTTTAGATACATGTTATGATAAACTTAGGCGGTGCATTTTTAAATGCATTTTATCATAAGCATTTTTAATACATGTTATGATAAAATTAGGAGGTGCACCTTAATTGGATTGTTTAAGGTTGCAACCTTATAGAAACCACACCCTAAATATTCAATGTATTCAATGACCATTACATTTTTAATGACTGGTACAAATAATTCCCAAAAAAATAGAGTCATTTACAGCATCCTTAAGAAACAATACAAATGTATTCAATGACCATTACATTGTCCTTTCATAATATTACAATAATAAAAATGACCATTACATTGCCAAAAAAATACAATTATGGATGCCACCTTCTCTTTGGCCAATACTGCTTCTGTCTCATGTTATGTCTTCTACGCTCCTCAACTGCATATTGTGTGGATGGAGCCAAGTCATCAACAGCAATCCAACTACTCTCACCTACTACATCTTGGCCGCCCTCTTCTTGTACAGCTTCTTCATTAACTTCACGTTGTAACAATTCCATCATGGCTTGTATATCTTTCATGTCGACCTGTACAAACTTAGACAACATTTCAAACGTCGTTGTTGACGCGACTATATACTTAAGGGTACCACTTCTGTCTAAGTATAAGTGCCTCTGCTAATATGGTTGTACTAGCCTGAACTGCACTAACCTGCAAAAACATTTTGTAGGTTAATAAATATACAAACTGATTGACAAATACAAAACTAAAGCAATTTGTAGGTTAAAATATGCATACAAATTCATCCTCATAACCTCGAAGTCTCATTATATACTGGGGTTCATGTGCAGGAACCACTTCGTTTTCTTTCTGGTTACGAGGTTGCAAAATATCAATAGGTGGGTTCATTTTTGTATGATAGGATGGGACACTCAGCTGTACCAAGCTTTGTACTCCTCTAAGGGCAACCCATTCGCAATATCGACTTCAATGTCTGTCATCATGTGATCATGGCGAGATAACCAATGATGAATCTTGTCAGAATTGACGTTTTGCCAATCTCGCTGCCCACCATGTCTGTTGGACCTCTTATCAACAGATAAATGATTTCTTGGAATGCCCTGTTTAACTCTAAATTGGCAGCAAACACGATCTAGCATGTATGACTCAACAATATCATCAAAGATCAGAGTCGTTACGCACATTGCAGTTTTGAATACCTCATGCCTATCATATGAAATTGCCTCATCATGCTTGAAGTACGGATTCCATATTACCTATTATATGAAGTGCAATCACACATATGGCAAATCAGTCAATACAAAAATTATAATATAATTGAACATATTGAATATCAAAGTACAAACTGACCTCATTTGGTTAGAGGTTATCTAACTCTTGTCTAATGGGAGGCATCAAATTATGTGGATTGCCATAATAATGCTTGGGTGGCTCCCACCGTTTTGCCCTTGGCATATTTGGAGATATATTATGCTGTATGGGTCTCATATGCATAATATGCTCATAAGACCAGCACTACATTATATCAAGATATGATAAGTTAAAAAATTATTTCAAAGAAGTCTAAAGTATTATGCTTATATCCAGTGTTTGAAAACTAGTCGAGTTGAGCCGGACTCGCCCGGTTCGACTCGGGAATTGTCTGCTACCGAGCCAGTTCCACTAAAAAACCGGGAATCGCCCGTGTCCATAGAGAACCGAGCGATATCGAATAGTGAATCGCGAGTCTCAAGGAAAAAACCCGTATTTATTTGGATTTACACGTGGCAACATCACGTTTGCGACACGTGGCCACCTCACGAAAGTGACATGTGGCCACACGTGGTAACTCACCTCACGTTTACCTCCCTCCGCTTTCTACACGCGCAAGTGAGTGTCAATGACACATGACTTTATATAGAGCCAAGCAACACTCATCCTTCGATGTGGGATAATTTCCACAAAAAATCATTAAAGTAAGATGATAGAATATATATTATTATAGACGCTACTAGAATCAAATGTGGCAACATGGCCGTGTTGGTTGACAACATCAATTTTGCAGTGTATGTCTTGAGTTCAAACCCCATAGCGAACACCAAAAAATATTTTGAGTTTGAACCCCTTAGCGCATAACAACTTTTTTTGTTTTTTGAGTTCGAACCCTTTAGTGCACAACAAAAAAAATACAAAACAATTTTTGTTCAAAAAAAATAAACAAAGGCAGAAAATACTGTTGTAAAAAAATAGAAAAAATATAAAATAAAAAGCTTTTCAAGATAAAGATAAAAAAGATAATACAACATTTTTTTATTTTTTCTTGTAAAAAAATACAATTTGTTATCAAAAAAATAAACAAAGGCAGAAAATACTGTTGTAAAAAAATAGAAAAATATGAAATAAAAGGCTTTTCAAGATAAAGATAAAAATAATAATACAACATTTTTTTTTTATTGTAAAAAAAATACAAGGTAATATAACAAGTATTTCTTATAAAAAAAATGAAACAAAAGGCATAAAAAAATAAAATGTACTTCGGCAGCGTCATTTTTTTATTTTTCTTGTAAAAAAAAATAAAAAGTAATGCAAAAAGCAAAAAAAAAAGTAGTACAACATCTTCTTCTTTTGTTAAAAAAAAAAAACAAAGACAATCAACAAGTATCATATTTTTCTTGTAAAAAAAAATAAAAGATAACACAATAAGTATTTCTTGTCAAAAAAATAAAAGGTATTTCTTCATACAACCTAGGAATAAATGGTCTAATTATATTTTTTATTTTTATAACATGATGGTCTTTAACATAAATTTAGTAATATTAATTTCAAGATAGGATTTATGCAATGTGGCCATTTGAAATCTCTTTCTTTCTACTAGCAATCTCTTGAACTAATTTATTTTAGAAACCTAAAAAATTAAAGAAAATTGGTACACATTTTAATAATTTCTACATTGATAACCAAATCTTTATTTTATTTATAATTTTTGTATTATAAATTATGTAGTGTACTATTTTTCTTACAGTTGTCAATAAT
>NW_006500337.1:1547237-1557690 GCF_000471905.2 Amborella trichopoda | reverse complement strand
ATAATTTTGATTTTTTTAGCGGATTAGGATTTTCCACCAATTCGAGATTTTAGTGGCCAATTTTTCATCGATTTAGACAACTCTTTATTGTAGTCCATATATGATTATATACTTAATCCACGATAATTCTATGATTTTTTTTGTGTGATGTAAATTTAATGGTCAACATAAGTTCATATAGGGAAAGAACATCTCAATATTCATAAATTGATGCAAACAATGAAAGTTAATAATGTAGTACCCTCATTTCTTATTGGATTCATAAAAAAACAACATTTATAATGAATTTTAATAATTTTTTTGAATGTTTTTAACGCTTAATCAGAGCGATTCGGCCCGATTCCCGATCTGGATCGTCGATTCGTCTATCCGGATCGGTTTTTGGGATGCCCGATACGGGTCACCGATCCATTTTTTAAACCACTACTTATATCTATACAAACAATTAAATTTACCTGTATAAGAGTGGCAGAATCACTGAAATGCCTTCGCTTGAAAGTACAAGCTTTTCCAAGCGAACGATATAGATATGCGAGGGCTGCAGCCGTCCATGCATAACTATTAGCTTGCTCAATATCTTCAAATAATTGCAGGTACCTTTGTTGGGACTGTTGCAACTGATGCATCAGCAAAAATGGTAACGCTGATGAGGAAGAGTAGATTGGCTCGAGTATATCTGACTATTTGCACAAGGGATGCATCAGGTATCGATTCCCAAAAATTAGCCTTCAACCATGAATGCTTTATGGTTGTCAAGTTGCCTTCAGTGACTAGGTCACTGATAGGACGACATATATCAAGTTCGTCATCCACAGACAATCTTAAATTCTCGTACACATCAAATAAGTTGGTGTCATCTCACCAATTTAAATATTATAGTGGAAGGAATTGGTCTAAAAGCGCCACCTCTTTGCATTGGCAGCAACTAATGGATGATCAATTCGACATGGTCAAACGATAGACAAAGCATCTAACCCAGACATGTTCAATAGATAATACACAAATTCGTAATCAATAGATAATACACAAACATAATAATAATTATATATTTCAATTTATATATGGATTCATTTCCATACAGCCATAATACACAACCATATTCAACTACTAAATAACAAAATCCCCAAAACGAAAAATAATACAAACAACATCCAAAAGCTTAAAAAAATAATAGAAATCTCTCGTAATATATCAAAATATATTGTCATAAGCATTGGCACAACAACACATTTAACTATTTTCAGTTATTGATATCGATTTATAATAAAACCCCAAATTTGAAGTTCTCAATAACCAAATTTACAAATTCTTAAACAATAAATAATAAACAAACATAAATCAATAATTCATGTTTATCATTCAAAAATAAAAAAAACACCACAAACTCACAGTTATAAAAATCCCAAAAAATAAAGTTATAAAAACCTCAAATAATACATACCTTCGCTACAAATTTGGAATCCTCCAAATGAACTCAAAATGCTAGTGTCCAAATTTAAATAGTTATTTTGGTTAAAAATATAAAAAAAATTGGAAAAGAGGGGGATGGACTATTTTCGGATGTTCTTCGACCAAAACAACCCAAGAACAGTTCTCCTTTTTTTTTAAAAGGAGCCCCGACTAAATTCTGGTGTTGAAAAACCGAAATTAGATTTTCAGTTTTTCAACACCCAAAAACCCTAATTTCAGTTGTTGAACAACCGTAACAAGAGCGGGAAGGTTAAAAGACCTACTCCCGTTTTCAGTTGTTGAAAAACCGAAATTTTTTTTATTTCGATTTTTGAACACCCGAAAGTAGGTAAAATCATCTTTTTTAAACAATCTCGTTTATGAAAGTGAAAAAAAGAACATGGAGGTAATAACAAACTTTGAAAGGTGGATATGTAATAATGCATAATATAATGGATATATACATAATTTTGTCTAAAACTTATATACTACCCCTTATCCAAACATCCCATTCTGAATGGAGGGCTAAGATTGCCCCAATCACAATGTCACGTCTCTACACTATTTTATTTTATTTGTTTTTTATAAATTATTTTAACACAAAAATTTGCATGTCCAATCTTTTATTAAACTCGAACTAACCAAAAATATAAAAAAATATTCCCAATAATATAAAATGACCAAAATACCCGAAAAAGTTTTAAGGGGTATTTTGGTCATTATATTTGTATCAAAAAATTATTTTTAATATTTTTTATAGGTGCGCCCCAATGAGAAAATGGCACGTACCAAATTTCATATTCATACAATTTGTATAAAAAAACTAAAAATAAAATATTTTGAGACATCGGATCTAAAATCAAACGATGAGTGGCTCTCTTGATCAAAATTGGACGGCTAGATCGTAGGGGAAGCATAGATCTTCTATGATGTAGGGGAAGTATAGAAACTTTTCCTTAAACGTAATATCTATTGATTTGTTTCTAGAGGGACCGTGTTTTCTCAACTTTTCTTACTTCATTTTTCTGGAGTAAGGTCTTTCTTTCCTATTTGATTTTATTTTTTCTTTTTTTTGAACATTGACTAGTTGTTATTAGAGACCTATTAAAAGAAGGATGAAGTTTCTATAAGCCTTAGGCTTAATGAAAACAAAGTAAAATCTCACCTTAAATCTTCGTTTGAAAAGAACTTTCGACAATAGAAATATTCATGATGGCTTTAAAATTAATTTCCAACGCCAACAATAATATTTGAAACTAAAAACATGTATACATATTGTAGATCTGTGAATACTTATATTTATGGCGAAATGGACGATATCGATAATTAGTGACAATATACATTGTTTTTAGAGCTTGAAATGCAAACTTTTCTTACAACCATAATATTCAAGGTGAGATGATTGATTCAAAGGTTTTCCAATGCTTGGATTGCAATTTTCGATGAATAATGAGGTGATCCTTTACTTATTTTAATAAGATTGCAGCCCTCTCAAACCATTTTCCTTAAAAATAGAAACAAACTTCAAGAAAAAAAATGAAGAGCATGAAAAAAAAATCCAAAATTTGGTGAGAATGGAGTAAGAGACTGCATCATAGGGCTCATTAGTGCTACTGCCAAGGAAACAACCTATTCTCAAAAAAAAGTGGTAAGTTAGTGGGGATTTGAGCCCCCTACCCTGATGAAAATGGAGTCTGAGATCTCACCATGGGGCTCGGCAATATTACTGCCAAGGCCCCAAAGTATTATCCAAAAAAAAAAAAAATGGAGAGCAAGAGAGGAAAAAAGAAGTATGAGAAGAGAAAAAAAGGAAAGATCAAGAGAGAAAAAGAGTAGGGATAAGGGGAGAAGAAAGGGCCAATCAACTGTCTTGCAAGAAAGAGGATGTTAATTGTACTGTTGATCTTGCTGAGTGGAAGTTCTAGCTTCCAACGTTGAGCCCGAGCTTAATTGGTTAGCACTGACAATTTGCCGCCGCGTCCTAAGCTCAATTCCTACAAAGTATATGGACCTCTCCCCACTTACTCAACAAGCTCAATTCCTACAAAGTATATGGACCCTCTCCCCACTTACTCAACAAAAAAGAAATGGACCCTGTCCCCACTTACTCAACAATAAAAAAGCTCTAGGAATTTCTTCTATTAGTAGGTCTGAAAATAACCTATTTGCCTCACATTGCCATTTTTCGACTTCCTCCACAATCTGTCTTAACCTGCAAGGGGTATTGGATTTAAGGACAAACCAGGTTATGACTATTGTTGAGTCTCACTCTAAGATGATTTTGAAACAATGGTGGGAATGCAAACAACTCTTGCTTTCAAAGCATGTAACTCGGTCGCGGTCATAGTACAGCTACCAGTAGGGCTTGAAAAGGAAAGCAAAGTATATAGTCCATAGTCACCCAAAAAGTATGCCGTCGACTATCTCGGAGTAGCCCCTTATACTAACTGGTCATGGGTTTCTGCGTCACTTACATCAAAATTCAGTTTAAACCATCCCAATCGAGGAGGATTTCAGACCCCAAACTTCGAGAGCCATTTAATGCTTAAGGATGCCACTTGAGTCATATTAAACGTAAGATTTCCTTTAAAACCCTGAAAAATTCATTTCTTGCCGTAACCCAAGTTGCCATAGTGGTCTGAATATTTGTAAATTGTGACTGCTAATCGTCTCATTTCCCTTCAAAGGTTTCGTAGTTAGACTTGTTCGAAATCACCCAAAGTAAGGCCGCCATGACCATTTTCCAAATGAGGATTCCAGTTATTGTCACTGTACAGAAAGCTAACTTATCAAGGATAGTAGAATCATATGAAGTCGAATTTTAGGAGAAGCCAGGACCATAAAGAGAACACATGGGGCAATGGAGAAAGAAATGTGCATTCGTCTCCTCATCTCTCTTACAGAATAAGTAAGCATTAGCAATAACTTTGCCTTTCTTCTAAAGAGGAATCTCTCCCTCCAACTCCCTCAACTCTGCCCAAATCCTCTCCCTCTCCCTCATTTCTTCCCGATGCCTCTGCTCACTCGCCCAGACTCCAGTAGAGGCAGTAGTGAGGAATTTTCCGCAATGGGCGAAAGCCTAATGGAGCAATGCAGTGTGGAGGTAGAACGCCCATGGGTGGTGAACTTCAAAGCCCTGAACAATAAGGGCTTTGACAAGACTTGGCTACAATCCCTCGACTTCCTCATTATCTCCCTTCCCAAGTTCTATCCATTCCTCCCCCTCAGAACCTTTTGCTCCCAAATGATCTCACCCTCACCGATGACTCCTTTAGCTTTGAAAAACCTCCAGCCTCTTCTTCCCTTCCCTCTGCCTCTCCTCTTGCCTCCCTTGCTGCCATAATTATGACTTCTTTGCTAAACAACCCAGAAATCACCACCCTCATCCCCTTCCAGCTGTATCGGTGCTTCAACTTCCCTGATTTGAGCAACCTGCAGATCGTCTTCCATGCATTCCTCATCGAATAAGACTGTAACCCTTCCTTTAAGGGTGTGTGATATTCACATATTTGGCTCGATGTATGTATCGTCCTTGAAGACACATTTGTCTGATATTGGGAGCCACATTGTAAAGGACAATGTCCTTGCCTTGTTCAAGAGAAGTTAGAGGGCCTTATTTCTGTTTTTCTTTGGGGTAGTTCACCAGATAAGGGTTTCCCCAGCTACTTACACAACTAGCCATATTTTGTGACCCAGGACCAAGCATCCTCTAATTATGCAGTATGGACAAAGATGTCATGACCCCTTAACCAACCACTCCTATGATTATTTTTGGCTTTGGTGTAAGATGCCATGATCCCTAACCAACCACTCCTATGATTATTTTTTTGGTTTTGGTGTAATTAATCTTATTACTAAGTTTTTATTTGAAACCCACTTTAAGCATGTAAATCCACCCTGCTAACTTTCAGCTTCCCAAAAGCATATGATTTTAATCACTGAAAACATGGGATGTACAAACCAGCTCTGTTCTAACTATGAAGACTATTCCTATTGTTGTTATTTAGGTTATGAATATAATGCAAGCACTTGAGTTTCTTACATGTGGCTACTACCTTCCCAGCCATTGATGTCAACAAACAACAGCTTAGGGGAATCATTTTCGCTTTTCTCATGGACTTTTAGAGGGTACGATGCGCCTCAATCGTCTATTATTGACATCGGATGGCTCTGGAGGTGCTAGGCATACTATGGTATTATTACTACACAACTATTGTTTGTCATTAGTCAACATGATTTTTGAGCAGGTACAAGTATTGTATTGTTAAAAAGGTTTACAACTGCTCAGACATAAAAATATGATTCAACTGCCAATGTTAATAAAAAGATGTCAAAATATTATAGTATTGATTTGTTAAACAATTTTACAACTACTCACATGTAAAAATATTATTCAACTGCAAATATTTGAATTCCCACCATTGATACCTTAAAGATCTATTAAGGCCTGTCCACAAGTCCATGCCATGCCATGTGGGGCCCACACTACATATCGCAAAGCGGAGCATGGAATGTTGGATCAAGGTGATCCTTGTACCATTTGGCATATTATGAGTCATAGTATGGTTTATAATTGAAATGAGCCTATTTAGATAAACTTTCAACGGGTTAAGCGCAAACAAGCACCTTCAAGGTTTCTAGGATATTGGAACAGCACTTAGGATAGTATTGTAAGGACATTACATTAAAAATATGTTTAATATTTGAGCCGTTACTCCTCCTCTTCTTCTTCTTCTTCTTCTTTTTATTTTATTTTTATTTTTATTTTTATTTTATTTTATTTTTCATTTAGGTAATTTCTCAAAAATATTGAAGATTTCCCAAATCACCCTTGTTTAGAATTGGGAAGGATGACATTCATGAACAAATAATTTGACCCTCCAAGATGCCTCAAAGGCGTGTTAAAAGTACCCCTAAATTTTAAAATTTTATTGACGAAGTGTCAAGGTAAAAATAAAAATAAAAATAACCCCTCAAATATCAATTGAGATCGTTTGACTTCTTTGATAATTTGCGATGCATTTAAACCAACGAGAGAGGGATATTCGATGCCTGTTCATCATTCTCTCGTTTGCATTCAAATTTCCCCTACTTTTCCCTCCTGTGACATTTCATCGATCGATTCATATAATATGATCCATATAGTCATGAGGCCAACATGATTTAGAGGTTCTCATCTTCCCATCACTAAACTAGACCGTGAAAGCTGTCCATTACCATCCAACCCATTTGAATGGATGGTGGTGATCCAAACGTTCACATAGTTATAACGATAATATGGATCATCATTCTATATTTTTCCTTTTATTTGAGGGAAATAACCATGTATGAAGGGGCCTTGAAGGATCACACAAGTGTATACCTCTTATCACTCATTATCTATCAAGCAAAGAGATTGATCATCTCCACGGTCCATGTTAGATATCCAATGGTGGAAAAAGGGATGTGAACAAATTGAGTGGAACTCATCTTATAATATCATTCCTGTGCTCTAAAGGGAAAATGTACTATGATCTTGTGGAGAGTGGAAAATCAAAGTCCTGGCCTTATCCCTCTGATGAGATAATGGACGATGATGGAGAGAGTGGTCATAATCCCATAGAGGGGGACTTATTCTCTTGCCAAAACTCCATCATTCTCCATATTTTATTGGATGGTGATAAACCTAATGGACTGACTTTCATATCGATCTCCTATTTTTATTTTGTTTTCCTGTTTTGGTTGTTTAGAGGTAGGAGTCGATTAGTGCGTATAAATCAAAAGTTGAGAATTCAAGATGAGTGCTTTGAGCACCAAATCCAATTCTTTTATAGGTCTTAATCTTAGATATGGATGGATATCTAAAATTTTGAGCCGGGGACAAACCAAATCTCAAACCATTATATATACTTTTCTTTTATATATTTTATTAAGGTTGAGAATCTACGCTGTTTGGATCTGAAACCCGAATTTTGGACCCTATCAGGCTACGAGTATGGATCCAATATTTGGATCCAATATTTGGATCCAAATAGATTCAGATCGTATCCAAGTAAGATGGATCCAACACAGTTATTCACATATTATATATAAATATATATTATATAATATTTTTTAATATTATTTTGTGTATAAAGTAATTTATAGAATATATTTTTTGGATTTGATCGGATCTAGATTCGGATCTCATGTATACTTTTTGGATTTGAATCTAAATCTAAATATTCTAGATCTGAATCCAGATCCTGATCCCCTGTGTACTTTTCAAACCTAAATCTGGATCCTTATGTATCTAGACCCGATCCGACCCATCAAGTCTTGCGAGGGGCATGCTAACCGAAAATAAGAAAATCAAATGAGAATTTATCTCAAAACAAAGTGGGGCAGAGCTTTTCAAAAGACAAATAATAAATCAAAAGAATAAGCATGAGGCAACCACAAAAGCTTTTAAATCTTTGAGATGCTTGATCACGCAATTACTTTATTATACCATTGGCCATAGCCTTGTGGTGGCAACGTTGATTTGCACTAAATTGAAAAATTAGTTATTGGAACTTGACACATCCACGGTCAAATTATAATCAGATAGTAGAGATCGCGACTTTAAGCGCGATTTCTTCTGTTCATTATAAATGGACGATAGATATGTTAAGGGATGCAATCCAATCACTGTATCCTTTCATGCAAAACTCGACCTCTCTCTAATTTAATATCAAGTTTCACGAAGAGAGTTAGTTTGCTTTCTTGATGGTGTTGAATAGTTGATTTGAGAATGGAAATGCCTATTTGCTCAAGACAATAAAAGACAATTCACGCAGCATGCGCTTATAAGTCTTCAAGAGTTTAGTAATTTGGTTTTAAAAGGCTAGGCATATTTCTACAATTATAAATAACATATCACCTTCATATATATAACAATTTTTTTTTTTATATAATAATATAAGTCAATGAGAAGACGGCATGCAAGTAGCCCTTCCTTAATTTATTACATTATTCATATAGCTAGGTGTTCTCCAGTGTCAATGCAAGTTGAGTATTGATACACACCAACATATGACACCACTCAAATTTTAAGATATCATAGTAATACTAATATAAATGGACACGATTTTTTTAAATGAGTCACCTCTTAAAAATTTATTTTTGAGATGGATTTTTTGACGTAATTTTTAAGAACATGTAATCTCTAACATAGAGATTATGAATATGAAAAAATAAACAAATTTTGAAAATTAAAAATAATAGTTCTCTTAAGAAAATATTTGGACCATTAGTTTCAATTGTTTTTAGATGGACCACCTATTTCATCCATCTTTAAGATGGATGCTTTACACCTCCGGGACCGTAAATGTAGAAATGCGGTCCTTGCCGCATGAAACAAATTTTCAATATAAATACATAGTAAATTTTCATTATCCTCAATATAGCCAGGTCTTCTCAAATATCGACATGTACCCAAGTATTGGCACGTATCAACCAAATTTATAATGTCTCAAGAATGAATAGAGGCCGTCCAATTTTTAGCGGGTGAGATTCAACTATTAGAGAACTAAAAAAAATTTATTTTGAAAAGGATGTGATTTTCATGAGGTTGCAACCTTTAACAATCCATTTAAGGTGCACCTTCAAATTTTATCATAACATGTAATTTTGATGTAAAATATTCTTAAGGTTATCTCAAAATCTATTTTCATATCTAATTATAAAATTTTAAACTCTAAAAATGATTAAAATCAAGTAGATCTATAAATATATGAAAATCTTGAAAATGGACAGTCTAGATAATGTTTCGTAAGGTGCACCATTTCTGGGACTTAAAGTATTTCTTTGTTTTTTTTTTCATAGTCATTCATCTCGTTGTCGAGATGATCAATTAGAAGGTTTTTCAATATTAAAACAACATTTTCGGATAGATTTTTGAGGTGCCTCCTTAGTTGCAATCTTATATAAACTTTTCCCTTTTGAAAATAATCATCTAATGATTAATAGGTGGTTCCCAAAATTTTTAATTGAAAAATCCTCCCAATAAGATCTTGAAAGTAAGTGTACAACATGCTATGGCCCGAGCATAGTGTGCGTGCTTTATATTTTCTATATATATATCATTCCCTTTTAAAATGGTTGGTATTGGGCCAATTTGGCCACTATAGATTTTATTTTATTTTATGTTTTCCAGGTAATTCAATAAGGAAGGCTGACTCCTATCTGTTTTTTTATATAGATTAGGAAAAGTTTATTTTTTTAAAAAAAAAAAAATATCCGTAGGTGGTACAGAATGATTAAAAACCACAACACGATAGAGGGTGCTACCACCTAGTGGAAATATGATCTAACCATACGGATGGACCTTCTATTACTCCCCAATAAAAAATAAAAAAAAAATCAACAAATCTACAAAGGAAGCACCAAGTTAGTTGATAGCAACCCTTCCCTTATCTTTCTCTCTCTATATAAACAAGAGAACAGCATGCCTTTCTCCACCATCAAGCAAGACAGAGCTTATATTGCACTTGTTTGGTTCACTAACCCTCTTTACAATGGCCAGTGGAAGAGGTAGTTGCATGAAGGTGTTGTGTTTCTCTCTCTTGATTGCCTTGTGCTCTACTGCCATTCATGGTTCCACAACTCATGTGGTTGGTGATTCTAATGGCTGGGGCTTCTCAGTTTCCTACACTGACTGGGCTGATGGCAAAGATTTTGTTGCTGGAGATACTCTAGGTTACACACAAACTCTTTCTTTACTCTTTAAAAGTCTAGGTTAAACATTTTCTCTCTCTCTCTCTCATCAAACAATAACAGAAGAAAAGATCTCTCTCTCTCTTAAACCACACTCTTTCTCTCACACACACATACCCACATTAGGAGGAGAAAAGATCACCTTCCCTCTCTCTCACACACACAAACACACTCACATTAAGAGCAGAAAAGAGAGATTAAGTTTCCTCTAATACCAAATGAGAGTTTGTTTTGCTATCTTTATCTAAATATACTCTCTCTCTCTATATATCTAATGAGAGTTTGTTTT
>NW_006500337.1:1522802-1547193 GCF_000471905.2 Amborella trichopoda | reverse complement strand
TAGTTACGTTTACTTCGTTACTCTACTACTACTAACTACTACTCTCTCTCTAGTATATATACTATATATATATATATATACTATATATATATATATATATATAGCAACGATATCTAATGGTGGACCTATAATTTAGTTTGCCAAAATTATTTATCATAAAATACTCTTACACAGTAAAAAATGAAATTTTATTATAAATATTTCAAATACTTTGGAAATCGTATTTTGAACTTTTAGGAATCCCTCTAAAATTCAATTTCAAATCTTAAAAGATTTCATTGGTTTTCTATATATAGGGTAAAATATAAAAAATAGGGATTTATGGAAAAAAATCACTCACCATGCCAAAAACATCTAAATCGTACACAAAAAATGATAGATCAATCTCTCTTTTTTATTACTTTTTAGATTTTTTTTAAATGTTTTAATATCCCCGAGTTGTACGTGCAACTCAAGGAAACTTGGCCTCACCCATAGGGCAAAGCATAGTTACTCGGGTGTGTCCAAATCCACGTGGACTCGGCCGAGTCTTCGCACACTAATAGTAATTCGGGCACGCAATTTTCAAGACACTGATGCTAACCATTTCAATCCATTTTTCCTTTTAGTGTTTAACTATAACCAAGGACAACACAACGTGGTACCAGTAAATGCAGCAGCTTATAGGAGTTGCAAGGCCCCAAGTAATAGCAAACCAGCAACCAGTGGAAATGACAAAGTCACTTTGAAGAAAGGCCCTAACTATTTCCTTTGCAGCCTTCCAGGCCATTGTCAAGCAGGGATGAAGCTCCTGGCCAATGCAAGTTAAGAGAGAGAAACCTATCCCTAAATAAGTGTCAATACAAACCATATATAAATATAGTGTATGCTCTAAGTATTGAGCCTAAGTGGTGATCTCTATGTGTATGTGCACTAAATAAATGATCAATGGCTTGGATGACAGTACTTAATCCTCTGCTTTCTTTTCTCCCCACTTGTATCTCTCTATATATATATATATTGGAATCAATCAAAATGGTTAGTGAAAATATTTATGTGATTGGGAATGGGGTTGAGGTCGTGATTGTGGTGGCAGCACTATTTGAGCCTATGAAAAGCTATCCGTCTAGGTTTTTATTCCCCCTGACACATTTGAAAACCACTAAATATTTCTAAAAATGGGTAGGAGCCTATATTCTCCACTAATCTACTCCAAAAAAATAAAAAAATAAAAAAATTGTGGTTATAGTGGTGCCTCTCTCTCTCTCTCTCTTGTTGTACTTGATTCTCTCCCTCAAGCTCTCTCAAGCTTGCATTTAAGAAACTAGGTTTTCAAATGCTAGATTTGTAGAGGGTTGGCTGCTCATTAATTGTAGTGATAATTAGATATACCGCCAATAGCTACAAGATATATGTAGCCCCTTAACTCACTTGTGTGGTTACATGCACCATCAATAGCTACAAGTTAAATGCACTTTTAACTCTTTTGATCCTCCTTTTACCTAAATCTCATAACGGCTATATGACCGTTAGATGCCATACACGCATCATGGACTAGATGACCGCCGTTGGATCCCCCATACGGCATCAACGACTAGATGACTGTGGGTTAGATGACCGCCGTTGGATCCCCTATACGTGCCAGACTAACAAAAAGATAAAGAGCCATGAGCCCAATTTGGGCCGCATAAGTGTAAAGTGGGCCATCAAGCACCCTTGCCATCGCACATGTACGCTATGCGTGCTCCACACATGCATATTTTCTATCCTTTGTATTAAGACTTTATTTCATGAGAATGCGTGCTCTTAAATACAACTCAAAAAACTCTCTCATATTTAATGTGGGACTCAAACCCACATCTTTTTTTCTCTACAAAAGTAATTTAGAAAAAACCAATAAAACCAAAGTTATTGGTTGATATAGACTTAAACATTTGTCAAACAAAAAATACTAACAGTTATAGTGGTGCCTCTCTCTGTATGTGTGTGCGTGAGTAGCATTTAAGAACCTAGGTTTTCAAATGCTTGATTTGCAGAGGATTCTCAAATGTTTTAGTTATTTAAACTTCATTAGAACTAAATTGGCTTATGAAATTGGAAATTTGTTTTACGTGGGATGGACCTCATTTCTACATATGCAGTCCGGAAAGCTTAAAGCATCCATCTTAAAGATGGATGCAAGTAGGTGTTCCAACTAAAAATAATGGAACTAACGGTCCAAATGTTTTTTTACTAAAATTATTATTTTTAGTTTTAAAAATTTATTTTTATTTTTTCAAATTCATGATCTCCATGTCAGTGATTACATGTCCTTTAAATTAAGTCTTAAAATCCATCTCAAAAATAAATTTATTAAGAGGCCCACATATCTACATATGTGGGCTTGGCCACATAGAAACCGGGTCCTATGAAATTTTGTATTTGTTTGGGAAACTGGGTCGGGGCATTGATGGCTAGGTAGGTAGATGCCTAAACATATCATTGGCCACAATCCTAAAAAGTAAAAATAAAATAAAAAATAAAATAGTAAAACTCAAACCAAACAAAAAACATCATAAAAGTTTCCAAATAAACTAAAAATATATAATACATGGATGTAGAAAAAATTGGTTTAAAATACAAGACATTTCATAAATATCCCAAAAAAACGGAAAAATCTAAAAATAACGCATATAATAAGAAAAACCAGCAAAATATTATTAAAAATATCTAAATTACACATAGAATTTGAAGTATTGATTCCACCTTTTAATATGATAATTATTATTTTTTATGTTTTAATCAAACCGAGTTATAACCAAGTATTGGCTTTGCAGGGGCCGAGTTTGAGTACCTTGAGTTTGTGGATAGGAGTAGCTCCCAGTGCGCATGCACTGTAATATTAAGAACGAACGAAATGGAAATTATATAAGGACGCGGTTAGCATGTGGCCAAGCCCGTACATGTATAAATGCGGGCTTGACATAAATATATTTTTTAAATATAATTTGATCTTAATTTTTAATCATGAATATAAAAAATAAATAAATTTTGAAAGCTACAAATAATAATTATATTAAGAAAACAGTTGGACCGTTAGTTATAATTGTTTTTAGATGGGCCACCTATTTGCATCCATCTGTAAGATGGAGTCCAGCCCGTATGAAACAATTGTTGAATATATAATAGGGGATTGTATTTAGTAAGACCATTTATTTTAGGAGTTCACAATAATCCTAAACACCAAATGTAAAATTTGATAGTTTGGGGCATGTCATAAAGTTCTAACTTTTTTTTCATGGAACTTCAAGCCGAGTCAATAGCACACTGCCCACTATTGAGAAAACAACAATGGATGGGCAATAGAAAACATAGAGAATTGAAAGCACCAATAAAAGAAAGCAAAGGAAAGCATTCAACAAATTTGGTTTAGATGCATTTTGTGACCTACATCTACCGGAAAATAATGTAGAGCTCTACTTACTGGTTTAATGGAGATTATAGTGAATACAAGCCCAAAACTCCTCAATCAAAGGAATTTGAATTTCTCTATCTATAAAATCTTTTTTATAGAAGAGTTCTCACTCTCTCACTCTGAACATGCAGCACCCAAGAAGAGTACTCACACTCTCACCCACTTTCTCTCACTCAAACAAAAGGGTTATAAACCCTTTTGCCAAGAAAAGGTTTTCAAAGAACTCCACACATTGCGTTGGATAAATATTCAATCCAATGGCTCATAAACCAGAGAAAAAAGGTCAAATAATCCACACATATATGTGCCAAAAATGGAAAACATGTGATTTAGCTTTACGTATATAATAATCTCACTTAGAAGGTAAATTACCGAACCCCACAATTACAAACGATGCATTATTCTCCGAACCTTTCAGGTTATGTCTCCAAGCGCCTTTTCTACATCTGGTTTTTCTCAGCTAAAACCATTTTACTAACGTATTAGCGAGTTCTTCTTAATGTGGATTTTATCCAACTATAGATCTCCATGTTTTAGGGCTAACCGAATAAAATGGTACTTAACTTTTATGTGTTTTAGCACGGCGCTATAAACCACATTCTTTGCAAGATGAATTGTACTCTGATTGAATACATACTTCTTTTGTCTCACCCTAATTTAGCCAAGCAAATTCTCTGATTCATTGATGACAAGGCAAAAATGTCTTATAAACTTAACATCTAACTAATTACACCACCACTAAGTATAAAAAATGTAGTCAGTAGTGGACCTTGTAGCATATGACATCCTGCATAATCGACACCTACAAAACCAACGACTTCCAATGGCCAACTCCTAAAGCACAAATATGGCTCTTGTATCCGTTTCAAATACCAAATAATCCATTTCATTGCTTTCTAACATTCTCATCCTTGATTAGACATGTAACATGAAACGGCTTCTATTGCACGGGGCAATATCTAGACCAATATAAACCATTGTATACATTGAACTACCCATTGCAAAAAAGGAACGTTCTTCATCTTGATCATGTCTGCCTCATCCATCGATTGGATCTTTTTCGGATAATTTAAATAATGGTGTAGAAACATACTTATGGTCAATTATATTAAAACATTAAGTAATCTTAGAAATATATTCAAATCATCTTAACCAAAGATTACCTTGCTCTCAGTATCTTCTTGTTTGTTCTAAGATCTTTGGTAGAAAAATGCTTCAATTTCTTTAAGCTCATTGCTAGCTACAAAACAGTAAAAGAACCACGTGTGAATATTTTAAAATGTATACAATGACTAAATTTGCAATTATCATAACCTTCTTATTGCATAAAATTGTCACATTTTTTATACCATTGTTTAGATGCCTGCTTCAAATCCTACCAACCCTTTAACTTAAAAGCCAAGTTAGGATTGTTCATGTTCTTAAAACCTTTAGGTTGACACATGTGGATCTCTTCTTCTAGATCTATGACAACCTGCA
Source organism: Amborella trichopoda (assembly GCF_000471905.2). The sequence continues at coordinate 1,542,281 of NW_006500337.1, read as the reverse complement.
TAACAAGCTGCTTGCAAACCTCCTTGATTCCCTTCTTCATAATTTGGAATATATAATGGGCATCATGGCTATAATCAGACACATCAATGGACCTAAAAAAACAGTCCCTAAAGGAAATTCACCAGCAAATTCATCTGGTTTCTTCTCTTCCTATCACTCCAAGTATCAATCATAGCAGAAACTCCATACTGGATCCATGCATCCTTCTGAACATCAACAATATCCCTCATGATGGTCACCTCTTTTTTCAAAAGAGGCTCTAAAAGGTCACATGGGTTTGGGGGTTTCATCTTAGACCCAAATTGGCCAATTACTTTTACTAAGGTTAGGCGAGCGGTATTGAAAGTAATGCTCACCTAATAAGACCATCTAGCAATATATGGTGCAGTCCTATCTCTCTCTTCCTTCTTGAGTCTATTTTCAATGGTGGTTTGCTTTTTTGTTTTCTCTCGTGCAACCTCAGGGTTAAGCAGGGGGAAAAAGTAATCCATAGGCCCTCTAACCCGAGCCTTCTTAGGCCCCCCACTCTCAAAAGCAAGTACAATTCCCTTTCCCTTCCCCCTAGTTTGGGATTGTTTTACCCTTGACATCCCCATCATGATCACTATCATCATCATTATAATTGACTCGAACCCAAAGATGCATGTCTCTCATCTTTTTTTATTTTTACAAGACTCATAAAAAAATTTATCTCCTCTTTAACAATATCAAAAGCTTTTTTACATAGGGCAACTCCCCCTGATACTGGCAAGATGTTTCTTGAATAGGTTTATAACCCCTTTTGTATCCTTTTCACAAAAATTGCATTTTATGCAATTTTTATCCAAATGATTTGGGTTGTAGCCATATTTTCAACTGGATCACCATTTCGATTAGTTCTCGAAGAAGACATCTCACAATAATACGAACAATCGAAAAAAAAAAAAATTCATTAACTTTGATTGCTCGATCTCTAAACTTCCACTTCTAAGATGTTTTCTAAGGTCAAAATCTTCTAAAAAACGCTCTAATAGACTTATAAAATTTCCAAAACTAAATTTAATATCAATAGATGATGCTTAGATTGATTTCTCGTAACTTTGAGACTCACTATCACAAAAAACTAGTTTTTTGAGGTGTTTTCTCTCTCTAAAACACGCTGTAATGGGATTTAGGGCAACTTAAAATCTACAATTTTCCCTTGTTTTATTAAAAATAAATAAATAAAAATACCTCTCAATGAGGGGCATTTCCACCCTGAGCGGGGTGCCAGCCCAGGGCTGGGTGCTAGGCACCTGCCTAGACGGGTTCTCTGGGGCCTAGGCGGCCGCCTAGCCCTAGGGGAGGTGGTATTTCTGGACCGCCTAGGTGCTAGGCGGTCCTTGTTTTTGAGCAATGGTCATTACCATCGATTATATTAAGGGGCATGAGTGACTGTATGATGGGCTTTGGTTTTTCCATAGGCTATTGGATCATAGTATACTTTCCTTTTTTTTCATATACTTCGTTCTGTTATAGAATTTCTTTATTTGTCAGCAATGATGTTTGTATCTAACACCTCAAATTTGTGCTGATGTTGATGCTTGCATGACAAATTCAACTTACTCGAGTTTAATTTTGAATCCACATATTATATTCCTGATTGGCATGGCCAATTCGTTGCCACAAAAGTCATCAAATTGCAAACTTCATTTTTCTGACTCGAAAAATCAGGAGTTATTAAATCGACATACTCATGGTCACCATGTACAATTTGGTAAGAGTAAGACATTGCCTCAATTGACATGATCAATGACCCGTCTTTTGAAATCTCAAGTCAGCATTATACACAGGAAAAATGGAAGCAATCCCAAACATTACATTTAACATTTCCAGATCCAAAAAACCTTCTGATGATGTGGTGGTCTTTGACTCACATCAGAGTCTATCCCTTTTCTTGGATCAGAGATGCCGCTAACTACAAAGAGATTCAATTTGTTGTGGCCTTCTTCTATCTTCATGGCAATGTGAACCTTGTGGTTCCAATATGAGTGGGTTTAACTGTCTCTCTCACTTAAATCTTAATCCATCAACTTGCTTTGATGTTTGTGTGCCCCCCCTTGCGGTCTCTCTCTCTCTCTTTTGTGCTCATTAAGCTTAAGGGGATTAGATTTTTTCATTCATTCCCTTGTCTGCCTCCAAACTATCTTCTGTCTGGAGGCAAGTATTCAATTATCGTAGTAGTGTTCTTGAAATGGTAAGGGCACGGTCTTCACAGCTCTGAACTTGCCCACATTATTTAGATGTTCATTCTCCAACCTGGTTGGTAATATAGTTAGCATATTAAACCAAAAAAGAAATCATATAATCATGTAATTGTTAATGGACAATATGATTCCACTAAATAATGAGGAAACTATATGTACCTGTAGAAATTCCAATGCCCACGGCGTATTATCTCCAATGAGGCCATGAAAAAATCGAGAACTCGAGAGTCAACTCTCCCAATGTTGAGGTGCATCACTGTTTCGACCCAGACCAGTCTCAAAATGAAATTGAAAATCTGTAAAAATTCCAGTTTTGCCATGATATATCAGATATAATCTTCTTCTTATCATTGCTTTTTTAGCTATAGTTGGCAAACAAGGTGGTGTATTAGTTTAAAATTTCATTCTTTAGAATTTCATGGAGATAATTTCACTGGGACTCTTGAAAATTTGGATTTTTCTCGAGAAATTCTAGTGAAAATATTGGGACAGTAAAAACAAACAAAATGATTCTATAAGTAAAAGAAGCTATACGTATAAATAGTTGCAGACTTTGGGAATAGCTGGCCGAAGTATTGAGGGAAAGTTTTATTTTGAGCATGTCTCATGAAATATAAGTATAATGCAGTTTTAAAGAATTTTCTCAATAATTCTATGAAATCTTTCAAATATTGGAAAGAAATTGATTACTTTTTGAAGGAGGAACTTTGAATTAAGCCTTATGAAAAGAAGTACAATTAAATAACTAAATATTGTGATCGTTATAGAGGTGAGATAATAACTCACAATGGAAGCATAGTAGATGCTGTTGTGCTTTAGAATGAGCTCATCTCTTAGCCATGGGTTCTTGGATTTGGGGTTAAGTAGCCCCCAGTCCTTAACAAAATCCCAGTATAACTGATAGATAGTTGCCATTGTGGAAGTGATTATGACCAAAGCAAACCATGTTGGAGTGGGCTGCATAGCATATGTGAGCCGAGCACCCGCTGCCAACATGGCAGATACGTACTTCCCCAAGTTGGCCACGTGGTTGATATCACCTTCATCGAACCATCTTCGTGCACACTTGGTGTCACAAGATCACGACACGTGTCAGCCACAGATAACGGGGATTTTCATAAAAAAAAATCATAGATATACATGAATGTAGACATACAACTACTACTGCCAGTAGTAATGACTATGATTAATAATGATGGTGGTGGTGGTGGTGGTGTTAGTGATGATTTACTAGCAGTTATAAGTAACCATAACAATAAATAAAATATCAGGATCCTGCTTTGTACATGTGATGTAGGTAGTCTTAAGAGCTTATGTTGGTTCGGAGAGTTGATGTATCAAAACAGTTCTCAAACCTGTCAATTTGTTGGATGACTCAATTTGGTCCGATCCAATGTTCGAATGAACCTTGAAACAGGGGCCTATAACAGTCATCTTTAAAATTCAGCAAGCGTAAGTACTATTTTCATATTTCAAGTTTCAGGACTAACTAAATGTTTTATAGAGGCACTCCAGGTGCTGCCCAGATATATCCTAGAATTATAGCAGTGGTAGTGAAAGATTATAATGATAGAGTCATGGTTATACCTGCATGGCTCTCCAGTAATATGGCAGGAAAGAGATGACATAGGCCAGTTCCTTGTAAAGCTTGTTATTCTTACAGGTTTGATATTGATGGGTTTTGAAGCTCCCTGCAAGATAATAGCAGGCTGTAAACTCCATGTGTCTTAGCAATGGCACCTGCAAAAACAAGTCCTCCCACCCATCAATTGTCATATTCTTTCACAATCCTCCCAAAAATGAAAAATTACCCCATCTTTTTTCAGTTTTCTTTAAGTATTTTTTCATTTTTTTCACTGTATAGTACAATGTATTCAAGTATTTTAAGTATTTTTTCCTTTTTTCACTGTATAATACAATGTATTCAAGTATTTTACCTGACTTGTTAGCTGATCTGCCATGAAAAAGTCCACCATCAGTACCTGCAATGTACATAGGGAGTGACATGAATTTATGTCCAAAACGGAACACAAAAGAAGAGAACACTATGGAGAGAAATTGGAGAGCGAAAGAAAGGGTAGTCTTGCCTTGTAGAAGGGTGAGCATATTATGTTCCGGATAACTCGCAAGAAGTAGTACCGGCTGGGGCGGTAGAAGACATTGAAAGGACAAATGAGAAGGCCTGTGAACACCTGAGAATAAGCCATTAAGATTAGTCCATAGGTTGACAGCTAGTGTAAAACTTTTGTCACGTCTCTATCATGAATCCTGATGATTAACTTAGTGACTAATGTTAGCTTTTTTCTATATATGGATATGTATAGATCTGCATATGTGCATGTGTTGCGATTTAAGAGACAGAGAGTGATCGATACCAACAGAAGGATGCCGGGTAATGTATCGACAGTGCTAGGAGGGTAGCCCTTGGCACGCAAGACGAGGTGCGTGACCATGCCAGCGACCACCAAAGTCATGAAGGAGGTGCATATAAGGAACACATCCCTGTACCTTAGAGAATTTCCTGGAGAGAAATCAAAGATGAAGTTGTTGTTGATCCTTGCACTTTGCCAAGTGAAGAGGTTGCACCCGTACAAAAACATGTGCAAACTTAGTAAAGCAAACATGCTGCACACGTGAGAATTCAAAAGTTAGAATAGGCTCAGTGAGATGGTTAAGATTCAGATTATACACAAGATAAGTGTACACTATACAGAGCATATGGCTTATGGTACACAACTAGGGTATCCACCATCCTTTCCGAGTGATGGATTGTGGAGAGAGCATTGTTGTCTAGTATTTATGGTGACCGGTTTGATCCCCATAAAACCTTATTTTTTATATTTATTTATTTATTATTTTTGGATCACTGATTTGATTCGATCCAGATCTGATTCGGATTACTAATTCAACAATGTAATACATGTCTATGGGTAAACGTTCCGCCCCATAGGGTTTAAAACACTTAAACCATAAAGTGAACATGAAATGTGGAATCCAGGGTACTTTGGTAAATTAACTTCTATTAAAGTTGTAATCGGTAAATTAACCATCCAACGGTTTGGAACCACATATTAAATGAAAGATATTTTTGGCCTTCATCGAATATGTTTTCGAATATTTAAATGTTTGAAAATTCTTCGTAACGGACCATCGGATTCCTCCCGAGGGAGCATACTGTCAACTTGTTCCCTCGGATGAAAAAAATCCATTTGGAGGAATTTTTGAATTGGAAATTTTTTATCCACTTGAAAATCACAAGATGATTAATTTCAAAATAAAATTTTCGTTTTTGGGTACTCTTTATAGTTAGATTTGGTTGTCCAAAATCTACTTCCATTTTTAGGATGTTAATTTTTTTTTTTTCTTTTCAGGGAGACAGATGCTGATTTTTTTTTTTTCTTTTGAAGTTAGCCCTAGGGTGAAAAGAAACATCGCTAAAATTTGGTGTCTTAACAATGCTCGTGTGTTAAAATTTTCCCGATGGAGTAAATGGATAGTATGCTCCTTTTAATGGTGTAAAATATTTTGGCACGTTGTAGAGGAAGCGTCGAATAGACAGGTGACCCGTTATCTTGGCTTTTGAGAAAGAAAATAAGAGAGAGAGAGAGAGAAACTGAAAAGATGTAATGGTGGGCCCAAGCTGTGTACCTGAAAACAGGGTAAACGGTTTCCATGTAACCAGCTTCAGTTGTAGTGGTGGTGGAGTACATGCCGGAGAGGTGAGCCAAGAAAGCATACACTGTGAATAGCGTTACGAAACACCCTGTAAATAGCCCTGCAACCACAACAAAAAGAGTACAAAAAAAAGGCCCACAAGTGTGTAAGAGAAGGAGAGAATTGATTTCAAACCAAATCATAAATACATAAAAAGTGAGTGAATGGAACATTTGTCAAAAAAAAAAAAAGAAAAAGGAAAGAAGGAGAAAAAGAAAGAGCGACTGAATGAGATATGCATTTGAAAGAAGGAGAGGGAAAGGATGTGTAGGGGTGAATCGGATAAGTCGACCCGATCCACTTGATTTGGACTTGATTGGGTCCCAATCTGGTTCAACTAGCCAGGTCACGTCAGGAACTAACCTAACAGGGATATACACACACATACACACGTACATGCATATAGTTTAATTTTGACTCAGACCTAACTCGACCCGACCACCAGATATAATCCGAAGCCACTTGAACATGATCGAGTTCAAGTCTAGAACCAGAGACATTTACACCCCTGAATACTAGATAAACAGAGAGAATTTGAGAACCTAATTAAAAAATCAATACTCGAGAAATTATGCAAAAACATGGTTTGATTGTTGGATAGGAAAAATATAATCATGGTGGAAAAATGTTTCGGCTTGAGTTTTATTTCTATCATTAATATGGGATCATTCAGGTGTAAAACTAAAGAGAAATCATAGAAAAATTTGTAAAAAAAGCACAAAAAGGGCAAAAAGGTGATTTGGTAAATAAAAATCTTTTAATTTTGAGAACTAAAATTTACCAACTAAAAAGGTGATGATGTGTGAATCCCTGTTTGGTTGAGGCCTCAAGAATTTCATGGCCTTTTTGCGTTCATTGTTGGCAAAATGCTTAGTGAATATGGACTCCACCTCATCCATCAGTCTCACCACCTGTACACAATCCCCAAAATGTGAATAATATCTAATAAAATAATGCATGAAAATATGAATCAGTGGATAACTAGTTAGGAGCGTGTAGTGTGTGGGAGCATACTGTAAATTTGCTCTGTTGGGAAAAAGAGCTACTTTGGAGTAGTTTTTTCAATTCTAGGGTCTATTTTAGACTCAGTGGAGTATTAAAATAATAATAATAATAATAATTTGGATTTTTGAGTTTCTAGTTACTTGCATCTGTCCAGCCATAAAGTTGGATGAACTTTACTGGATTTTAAGACAGTTTTTTTTTTCATGCACATAGGCATATCAATTTTTTCGTTGGTCTTCTGTTTTTTATTTATTGAGGAGGTTATATCCCAAAGTTATAAGTTTTAAAAATACTCTGGATATGAGTGAATGGACAATATATTCCTCAAGAATATAATCCTTACTTTGGTATCTTTTTTTATGTACCAAATTTGATTTTCGGGATATTTATTCCAGTTTTTTATTTGAACTTACTTTTTCATATTCAATGGATTTTTGTATCCTTAATTTCATTTTAGTTTAATTTGTTTCGGAAATTGGGCTAAACTATGTGTTTAAATTTCCTTTCACTTTTTTAGAATTTCTCGGAGTCAAGTTTGATCAAGGATTTTAATAATCAGTAAGTTGATTTAGAATCTCTCGAGTTGGCTCAAGAAAAAAAGATCTGAGGTTCGAATTCCTCCCCTTATCAAGAACCTGCCACTCCAATTTGGATCTTTCTAGAAAAAGAAATCGAAATTTTTCTTAGACACCTTAAAAGTCCCACTCTCACATAAGAAACGATTGGTAAATTAAAAAAATTCTCCAAGATTCCATATTGTAAAGCAAAAAGCATAGAATCTACGGTCTAGATTGCTCAGGAGCAAATATTGTTTATTGAATCTTAAACGTTTATAAGGGGTACCCGTTATCCCACGTGTGTACAAAGATTAGCACGTGTGAATATACCTTGTCTGAACTTATGAAATATGATCTCTTCACAGCTTTAAGGTAGGTTGAGGAAGCTTCTTGTTTGGAAACCTGCATAAACCCATTTAATTAGGAAAAATGGTGCCTAATTAATATTAATAATCAAAAAATAATGTTAATTACTTAATAAAGTGGTAAATGGAGATTTATCGATGTTTTTACGGTTAATAGAATTTATACATGGTAATTACTTAATAAATAAGTATTAATATAATATTTAATTGAAAAGTTGAATAAATTGGAAACAAAAATTTAAGGGTGAGGTTTCTATAAGGTGCCAACCTTATGCTATATAAGTAGGTACACCGGTGAGTTATGCCAGAAGATAGAATTTCAGTGTCAGAAGCCTTACGGTGGTTTAAAAATTTATGGTCAACCTTAATTTTGAAATTTAAAATTTTAAAAATAATGTAGATTGAATAGATCTATAAATAGTTAATAATATTGAAAACAGGAGGTCAATATAACTTGTTTCAATATGTATGATTTTCAGGACTTAAAAGTTTTTTATTTATTTTTCTTTATATCTATACATCTCGAGGTTCGGATAATCAATTGGATGGTTTTCCGACTTAGGACACTCTTTTTTTGGATTTTTTGAGGTGCACCTTACTTCAATAATATAAGACTGCAACCTTATATTTCTAAATGGTAGAAATAGTCAATGAGTAGCAACCCAAAAATTCTGAAAATCTGCCCCCAAATTAAAAGGAAGCATAATAAAGACAAAGAGCTTTGCCCTTTTCTTTTTTTTTTTTCTTTTTCTTGTTTTTTGTTTGTTATAGATTTCATTACCTTTCTTTCCTTTTCTTGTCTTTTTTCTTTGTCTCTTTTTCAAAAATTAATAGTATTGTTGAACGACCGCCTGAAAAAAACGACTTCTCCCTAAAAAACACACTCTTCATGTGACCCCGGTGCCTTCTCGGCACTCGTGCACACCTTTTTTTGAACACCACACGTGCTCAAGTTAATCTCAACAACTTGAAAATGGAAGAAACGCCCTTAGTTTTTAAGAGTTCAAAAATATCAATTAAAGTCTTTTTGCTGCTAATATTTATTCCAAAATAATTTCCTAAACTGACAAAGAATTAAATGATTAAAATAGAACAGTGATTAAAAAATCGCCTATTGCCCGAGCCGGATCAGAATGGTAGACGGGTGACTCCTTGGACTAATATACTTGGAGAAGTTTTTTTTCTTAATCTTCTTTGCTAAAATAGCCAGATTTGACCCGTGAATTGCCTAACTTGAACCAGATGGATTGGAATTCGACACCTGCTAGTTTTGAACTTGATTCTGATATTCGAATCATTGAAATGGGCATCCCAACCCAAATATTTTGCAGGACACTCTCTTTTTTATTGTGATTATTATATTTTATTTCATTGATTGAAAAATAATTAAGTTTTAGTACTAAAAAATGAACTCAAAAGATAGCTGCTCAGGGTGGTATGTGCAACAATATAACATCTTAAATTCCATTTATATCATGGCAAAAGACCCGTTACTTTTCTGCTGCCCTACCTAAAAGAAAAAAAAAAAAAGGCAATTTTTGGTACTAATAATAAAATATCTTATGGGGCAGAAATTTCAGAATTTTTACAAAATTTGGGCTGAACTTATTTGTTTTAGAAGCAAAAGTATTACAAAGTTCAAATAATTGTCTTTTAGTTTAAATTTTGAAGCACGAGTAATTGTTAAATTGCAAATATTCGACGCCCTTTTCTTGGCTAAAATCCGGGGACAATGGCACATGCCACTATTCTCACTTTATTTTGAAACTCCGACCGAAATTTAACGAAACTTTACCGAAATTGTGAATAAAAATAATCCTTGTCTTATGTCCAAATGAAATTAAAAAAAAAACATCTAGTCACCCCAATTTTATGGGTTAACTAGTCCTTCCAAAAAATAATAAAAAAGTTTCTAAAAATTGTCCTAAAAATTTAAAGAACGTAAAAATAAAACTTTATAGAGAGAGAAAGTCTCTCATAAAGTGTGAGTACCTTGTCAAATTTCTTGAGTATCTTGGTAAAGGCCACCATGTTGAGTGAGCTGCCAAAGATAGAGAGAGAATGAAACATGAGCCGCTCCTAAATTTAGAGAGAGAGACAGAGAAGAGAGAAGAGAGAAGAGAGAGAGATCTAGCATAAAAGGCCACTCACAGAATCCTAGAGAGAGAAAATATAAATAGAAAACAAACTTGGGTTTGTCGTGTAATCGTTAGAGAGAGAAATTTACTTGGGCTTGTCATAAAAGTCTTAAAGAGAAATATAAGTAGAAAACAAACTTGGGTTTGTCGTAGAAATACTAGAAAAGTTTTAGAGAGAGAGAGAGAGAGAGAGAACCTGTAAGTCTTGAGCAGGCCCAAGCCTTTATAGAGCTCCACAAATGCTCCCCTTATCATCTTCTGTGCACACTGGATCTTCTTCCTATTAAGAGACTCAAAAGCTGGCTCTTTCTTGGGGTGATTAATAATATCTTCCCAAACGTTCTGAGTGATGGCCAAGATCGCCTTCGTCGGAGTGGTCGCTGGAATTTCGATCCTCATGGCGGTTTTCGGCTTCCCTTTGATTTTCAAGCTCTCCTTCTTGGTCTTCAACCTCGTGAATCCGGCAAATGTCTCATATTCCGGTGAGCGTACGGACTCGTCGGTTTCAGTCATGCTTTCTGTCACATGAGAAATTAAAGTTCGATTCTCATGTAACTCCATAGCAAAGTCTCATGAATTGAGGAGGGAATAACGAACATAAAAAAAAATGAAAAAAAAAAAAAAAAAGGATTGAGAAATTAGAGGTAATTTATTTTAGAGTGGAGAATTGAAATGAAAAAGAAGAGCAAAATGGGGGAGAAATTGTAGTTCAAAAAAAAACGAAAAATGGTTGAGAAATTATGTTTTCATTGTGGAGTATGGAGCATAGATGAGAAAGCAAAAGGGAGAGTGAGCTAAGAAGTGGCGTAAAGAAATGCAATTTTATGGATTTTAGACTTGAATTATACGTTAAAGAAAAAGTGGGTTTTTTTAAGAGAGACAGAGAAAGAGCTTTCATCCTTTTAGAGAGATAGAAAGAGAGGAATTGGTTTCATCCTTTCCATGTGGGTATGATGTAGTTGGAAAAGTTTAGATATTTTCGATGATAGGAAAATATGAATAAATATCAAACCACTCTTCTGCAACTTTTTTTTGATAAGCAATGGCAATCTTTTAAACACACTCTCTCTAAAAATCGAACGACTGGAAACGATCCTAATCGTTGGTTTTTTATACACAAAATGCTGAGAACTCGAACTCGTGGGCTACCCGAGCCTTTTTACTGTGACGCATGCATCAAGTGACGGCCCCTTTCTCTCTCTTATAAATGCAGACTCACACTTGTAGATAATTTTCGGCATCAGTAATTAACTAATAAATACTGGTTTTTCAAATTTTTTATGGAATCTCTCTCTCCAGTAATTAACTAATAAGCCCTGGTTTTCAAAGTTCTCATGGAATCTCTCTCTCGCTAAACACTCACCTTGCCATTAACGTGCCTTAACTAAGCTTGATTCCCTAACTCAATTCAAATTAATTCCCTGTGTCTTAATCATGACCATATTGATAGTATAAAAAAAAAAAAAAACTCAAAGTTTCATAATCAAGGGAAAAAAAAAAAAAGCCAGACCAGAGCAGTCTGAGCTTCTCACTGATGATGAATTGGATCGAGGCAAGCATCTATGGTGGAGAATTCTCTTCAAGTCAAGCAATATTTGCAGTTGATTATTCAATATCTCTCCTCTCTCTAAGAACTCCCCTTCTTTCACCTTATAGAACTTGTTAACCTTATTCAATTCTTCATCTAACATCTCAAAGAACACTTTCACCTCATCATCCTCTGTAAACAGTCGCACCAAATCGGTCTTGAACAACCCTTCTCCCTCTCCCTCATCACCCTCTCTCTCTCTAACCTGAAAACAGAGCTTTTCTCATTAAAAACAGACATAAAATGATTTAGAGAGAGAAAAAGATAGAAATGGAGAAAAACCCACCTCAATAATCTCATGTCTAGGGCCTCCAGCTATGTAACTCGAAGCCAATCTCCACAGATTGCAGGCACGGTTCAATCCTGTGACTTCACAGGTTTTTGCAGATGCTTTCATGGAGAAGAGTATTTTGACCTTTTTCACATGTTTCTTCAGTTTCCAGTAGTTTACGAAGGCGTCTTTCCATTCAGGAATCAGTTGGGCTTCAAGCTCCTTTGAGAACTTCACCATTTTCTCTCTCTCTCTAGAATTTCTGAGAAGAAAGAGGGGAAATGAGAGAAGGTTTTCTCTTTCTCTCTCTAAAATTTACAAGAAATGGGGTTTGTGAGGGGTTAATATTTATAGAAGATGGGATGAGATGGACTGCATTCACCAATACGATGCCATGCATAAAGATGAGGAGTTTCACAAAAAGTTTGCCTAATGGCAAAACGACTCAATGACGAAATTGGCAAAACGACTCAATGACGAAATTACTCCTCAGTTTTTGTTAATTTGACTAATCTGCCCTTACTTGTAGAACCTGTCCATTTTGCTCACTAGGCTACGAAAATGGCTCTTCGAACTTTTGGGATATCAGGAATAACCCCCATTTGTGCTTTTTTTTTTTTTTGGGTGAGTACCCTCATTTGTGCATGATTTTACCGTTTGAGATTAATGTGTGAGGGTAATATTTAAATTTTCGAAAATTTAAATTTCGAAAATTTTACCGCATCTTTTTTTGTTTTTTGGTGAGTTAGTGCGGAAAGGGCCTTACCTTTGGTAGGAATTGAGTCTAGGAAATAGCCTTTCAATTCATCAAGAGCTAAGCAATTAAGCCTGGGCTCTTTTCCTAAGCATTGCCTGTTTTTAATATATTTGAATTATATATTTATTTTTATGTGTATTTCTTTGTGCATGTTTTGATTGCTTTCTTGTACTTTAAAAGTGAGAAAGCTTTTTATACTTCTCTTAGAAGTTATATACTTCCCTCTCTCCAGTCGTTCGGTCTGGATAGACGGTTGAGATGGGCCTCTATATTATTTTATTTTAATTTTTTCTACAAGACATTTTGATGATGTTTTTAGGTGCGCTTTATTTAGATGATGGCATATGCCAAATTTTGTATTCACATGATTTATAAATAAAATAAAAATAAAAGATTATGAGGTGTTGGATTTAGATAAAACAATATGTGATTCACTTTATCTAAATTGGCCAATTGATTGGGGGGAGAATATATAACTTTTATATAGTAGGGGAAAGTAAATAAAGCTTTCCCTTTAGAACTTTCTTAGATATGAAATATCTGACTATTTGGAAAAGTGTAGAAGCAAGCCATTGTCTCATAATTTCTCCATTCAAAAGAAATCAATACGTCAATAAAACACCATATAATGGCACGCATATTTATTTGTGCCTTTTGGACTGAAATAGGTCATATAAAAAAGGTTGAGGTTTGTATAAGATGCCCACTTCTCTCTCTCTTTTTATTTATTTATTTATTATTATTATTATTATTGAGAAAGTAGGAGCTTCAGGTAATAAAAGGATTACAAAAAAAAAAAAAGAAAAAAAAAAAAAAGAAAAAGAAAAACAGAAGAAAGAAACTAAACGAAGAGGAGAAGAAAAAATGAGAGGATAGACAACACAGTCAGTCAAGATATAGCATCATTTGCCAAGAGATCCGCCTCAGAATTGAAACCTCGATTTGGGTGTCAGAAACTTTTTGATTGTTTGAAAATCCATATTCAACCTAGATTATGAAATTTAAGATTTAAAAAACAGAGCATATCTATAAACACTTAAAAATCATAGATGATCTAGTTTGAAAATCCATATTCAAACCAGATTATGAAATTTAAATTTAAAAAAACAAAACTGATCCATAGACACTTAAAAATCTTGAAAATAGATGGTCTAGATTTGTTATAAGATGAACTTTTTTTAGGACTTGAAATTTATTTATTTTTCCTTTACATCCAAACATCTCTAGGTCGAGATGAATAATTAGAAGGTTTGGGACACTTTTTTCCTATTGAATTTTTTAGGTGCACCATACTTTTATACTATAAAGTTGCTACTTTACATAAACTTTTTCTTATAAAAAAAGTGTAGCAAGATAGACCCATGTAAGAGCTCAAAATCCTTTTTTTTTCCCATATCCATGGACTAACAAGTTGCAAGTTTTCCACCATCAGAACAACGTTTTTCAATGAGATTTGAGTTGCAGCCGCATAAAATCACAATTTTATGTAATACTTTTCCTAAATACGTTTGATTCTAACATGGCTAAAATTCCCAAACATCGGGAAAAGAATAAGGATGCAGTTTCTATGAGACCAAGGCCTTATGAAAAAAACAGAGTAAGCATCAACTCAAAACCTCGTCCAAAAAACATTTCAATCATGGGTTATCCGTATGAAAGGCTCTAAAATCTATTTCCAATACTGATTATAAAATTTGTAGCTTAGAAAATGGTATATATCTTATGGATTTATGAACACTTGAAAATGGACAGATGATCTATTACAATATATACTGTTTTTAGGACTTGAAATCCTTATTTACTTTCACAACGATAATGATCAACCTGAAGTTGATTGATTTGAAGGTCTTTTTTTTATACTGAAACTGTAGTTTTTGGTGAGTTTTGAGGTAAGGCCTTACTTTTTTTCTAAGACCTGAGCCTTATTTAACATTTTCTAAAAAATAATCTTAGATGAGCATTAATGATATTAAATAAACTTTTCAAAACTTTGGTGGTTTGAAAAGAAGAACCAGGGCATAAAATTTGACAAATTATGGATCATGTTGTAATTCACATTTGTTTTCTGGGTGCATGGTAGAGGCAAGCCCGAATCTTTTTTGAGTCGGGCAAGGCTCGGGCATCAATTGGTTGGCTTCAAATTGGGCCAGGCCCCAAAACCCGAATTATGGGCCTGGGCCTAGCATATGTTTGGTGGGCTCGGGCTACCATGTTTGTCCCAGCCCGTGCTTGGCCCATCAATAGCCGTTCTTCGAAGACCACCTTTGTCAAAATGCTTACTGTTATGCCACTTGGCGCCTAGGGGTGGCAATGAACCAAGACCCATTAGGTCCACAATTGGACTTGGTAGGTTGGGTCTAGGCCCAAATTTTGGACCCAAATACTATGCGGGTCTAGGTCCAGGTCCATGTAAACTCGAGTGTTAATATTTAAATAAATATAACTATATATTTTTATTAAAAATTTATAATATTTAAATAATATAGTTTTTATTTTATATATATATATTTATTGAAACAAAATTTAGGCAAGCCAGACAATTGGTCCGAGTCTAAGACCCCCAGTTTTGCATGTTTCTAACATTTTCTTATTATATATATATATACAACAAACCCCATAGAACCGGCAAGCCAACTCAAAACCTATTGGTGGATTGGTTCTATTTTAATACGCTATTAGAGATGGGATTGTCTATAAAGAGATAATTTATCTTTTGTACATGGAGGTCATAAACTCATTAGATATCAAAGTGGATGGCTTGGGGTGTGTAAGGATGTCTTAAATTTGTTTGTTTTTTTGAAATTTTGTATTTATTCAATGACACCCTTACAATCACCCATTTTGAAATTCAAAGGAAAAGAATTATTTTCACCACAATGCACAAAAGATAAATAATTTCTTTGTAGATAATCCCCTAGATATAATAGTTTAAAAGTACTTTTTTTATTAAATATTAGGTGAATTAAAGATGATTTGAAATATTTCAAGTCAAAAAGATCCAATCTTGGTGTTTTACTTGCAAAACCAAATTTAAGGACCTGGATCTAAAGCTGGCAAGCATTGCCTCGTTTGTTTCTTTTAATGGCAAAAAAAATCGCACTGATTACTAAAGGCCAAGGTTTAAGAAACCAATCGATGCCCTGAATCGGCCATCGCAAAAATCGTGTCGGATCAGTGGATTGGTAATCTGGATTGAAGAATCGGCCGAGAAATCTAGTTTTTTAAATTTCTAAAAGAAATAATGGAAATTACATTATGATTTTTATTATTGTGTAAAAAAATTGTAAATATCGAGAACCTTCTTATGTTAAGTGTTTCTTGTCTATTAAATTCATATTATAATCAATTAAAATTTAAAATGCAACATGACAATAAAATGAATATATCTAACTCAATTTATTTATTTTATTATTGCATTAACTTAAGAGTTTTATTTTTGAATGATGAACAAATGTAATGGAATCAAAGTTAAGAGGTTTTGTTAGTGTAGAGAGAGAGAATTTTAGTAGAATCAAAGTTCAAAGTTCAGAATGGTAGAATTCATACAACATAATGATATTAACGTAATTTTAATGTAAATATATTTTCATATAATTATATTGACATAAGTTTAACATAATTACATTAAGTTATTAACATAAATACACAACAATGTCTAATAATTATGTTAATTTTTGTAAATTATTATATATAATTTTGTTTTCGTAATTATATGTAATTAAAATTTAATTATATGTACTTTATTTTTATAAATAATAATAAAACTATATATAATTAATCTAAAAAAGAAAAAAAAATTTCTTTTATAAACCATTTCAAGATGTCCTTGTATAAGAGAGATATTTATTTGTACGTTATTGTATTTATGAGAGAGAGATATTTATAGAGCATTTAATTTAATTTGTACGTCACTGTACATATGAGAGAGAGCTATTTATAAACCATTTAATTTGTACAACAGGATATATATATATATATATGAGAGAAAAAGCAAGTAAATAGACCATTTAATTTGTACGTCGATGTATATATATATATGAGAGAGATGGCTCAGAAACATTTATCTCACGTCAAGGAATTGTGAGAGCAAAACCCATTGAAGTATTCATGCATGAGGTTAGCTTATCACATGTGAGAGAAGTTATGGGGTCCACGAGTGGAAAGAATGACAGAGCCACGGCCGGAATCAGGAACCGGTATGTTTCCCGGTTTCCGGTATATTAAAGGAAGCAGATCGTCCTGGTCTATTCTTGTTAAAAGCTGTTGGACCTAATATTATGAAAGGAATCAAGAATCAGTATGTTTTTGCCGGTTCCCGGTATATTAAAGGAACCAGATCGCCCTGGCCTGGCCGATTCTTGCTAAAAACCATTGGACCTCGTATTTTAAAACTTGGAATCATTTTGGGTTGCCCACCACCATATTGATTCAGATCTGCGAACTAGATCGGCTTAGCCAAAGTAAAATCATTAAGAAAATGAAATCATGCAATCTAAAGCCTAAAGGGGGAGATTCGGATAATCGTGTCCTAATCCACCATTCACTATCATCATCATCACCAACACCACCATCATCATCATCATCATCATCCGCGCCTCCCATCTATTTGGGTCATTCTAAATCCGAATCCCACCTTTTAAAACCCTGATTCGACAATGGAAAAATGTTGTGCGTCACCTCATAAACATTTATCTTTAGTGGAAGGGTATTTTGGATATTTATCTTTGCTTCTCCCAATTTGGGGGCATTTTGTTCTTTTGTGGTAGTATTCCCTTTCCTTCATGTAGGGGATGTGTTTGTGTTGCCACCTTGTTTCTGCTTTCCTTTTTTCATGTTCACTTTTTATCCAGAAAATGGAATCCCAAATATGAATGGCTCTTTTTTGCAATTATGTAAAAATCATTTATTTCCATTGTTACTATGAATGTCTCTTTTTTGCAATTTTGTAAAAATCATTTATTTCCATTGTTACTATGAATGTCTCTTTTTTGCAATTTTGTAAAAATCATTTATTTCCATTGTTACTATGAATGTCTCTTTTTTGAACTACCTGAAGCCCAAATATCCTAAATTTTCTTTCTATAGATTTAGTGAAGGCCTTTAGGTGTCCTAGTCCTCCAAATAAAAGTGGAAATTTATGTATTAAGTCATTGTTTTGTTAGGTTCCTATGTAACTTGGTTAGTTTCAATAGTCTTGAAAGTTTCAACAAAATGAATGGATCATTTATGGGATTGTCTATAAAGATAGCGGACACAGAGGTCACAATCATCATTGTCCCTTAAATTTAAAAATAGGTGGTTACAAGAGTGTCATTGAATAGATAAAATGTTTCAAAAAAAAAAAATTTCTTGGACTTCATGACTCACTCAAAACCTTTCAATTTGACATCTAATGAGGGGGAATAATTATGACCTCCATGTACAAAAGATAAATGGTCTCTTAATAAACAATCCCATCATTTATTTATCAAAATATAAATAACTTATCAACTATTATATTCACAACCAACCGTCCAATTTTTTATCAAATGAGCTACTGACCGTTTGATATAGATCCGACGCTTCAGTGTATTTTATTTGTAACCTTTTACAAATTATATGAATATAAAATTTGGTTTGTATCATCATCTCAATGGGGTGCATCTAAAAAATATAAAAAAATATTTTTAATAAAATAAAATATCCAAAATACCCTAAAAACGGTTAGGGATTTTGGTCTTTTTATTTTATTGAGAATATTTTTTATATTTTTTTACAGGTACGAGTTTAAGAGAGGATTGGATGTCCAAAATTTGGTGTCAAAATATTTTGTATAAAAATGATTAAAAATAAAATAGTGTGGAAGAGTGACATTATGATTGAGGTCATCTCAGTTGTCTATTCGAAATGGATGGTTGGATAGAGGGAATCATATAAGTTTTATATATTAGGAGAAGTATAGAAAGTTTGCTCCTTTGAAATTAAGTCAAAAAAAATTAAGAAGATGTTAAATGATTCATCTTTTAGATGCATTTTGATAAATTTTCCATAAATTTTAAGTTCAATCCCTCATATATCAAACTTACAATAGGCAAACGCCCAACATCACTTCTCCCCAAAAAAACAAATCAATCATCTTCTACCTTTTTAATGGAAATTAAACTTCACTAACCTGGAGATAATTTAGCAATCATCTTATTATTGATTATTTATTAGCTCTTTATTTATTATAGATACCTTAGGATAAGATCTAAAAAAAAAAGATAAAAGGTTTTGGCATGGGATTTTCATCTTTTCGGTTTAGATAAGGTACGAATATAGGACGCAAGATAATTCTTCCTAAGCATTTTAAGGAAATTATGAACGTCTAATGAGTCAGAGAGTAAATAGATAGTTTGGTGGAGAGAGTACAGAATATGACTATTTATTTTTTATGTGAAATTGTCATAAGCACCCCTAGCTCTTCAATGTGAAATAGGGCAACTAGGAGCAACCATTGATCAAGTCCAGACTCCAATAAACCTTTTTTCTTAGAATTTATGCTAAGAAATGACACACCTCCTGGCGGCCACTCGATTTCACATCTGACGCTAAAAAGGTGATTGTGAACTTCTAGTATCATAAATAAATCTTGTTTTAGATAGCCTCACTATTATCATTATGCTCCTAGCTACCCAATTTGATCCTAAATTTTGTAAATTGACTCATCATAATAATTTTAAATTAAATTAATTTTACATTTTCTAAAGGCTAGGTCTAGCCACCTATAAAATGTATAATATGTCATTGAGTACTATATATATATATATATATATATATATATATATATATATATATATATATATATAGTGTAGTCGTGTAGTAGTAGTATACGTAGTAC
>NW_006500337.1:1503703-1522782 GCF_000471905.2 Amborella trichopoda | reverse complement strand
ATGCATCCGTAAGTGTAGAGGTAAGGTGCACCTTCAAATTTTGTCATGGTATGTAATTTTGATGTAAAATGTTCTTAGGATTATCTCAAAATCTATTTTTATATCTAATTTTTAAAATTTTAAATTTCAAAAATGGTTAAAATCAAGTAGATCTATAAACATATAAAAATCTTGAAAATAGACGGTGTAGATAATATATTGTAAAATACACTATTTCTGAGACTTAAAATCTTTTTATTTTTCATAGTTATACATCTCGATGTCGAGATGATCAATCAAAGGGTTTTTCAATATTAAAACTACCTTTTCCGATAGATTTTTGACGGGCATCTGTAGTTCTACATTATAAGATAGCATCCTTATATAAACTTTTCCCATATATATGTCATCAGCATCATCAAAGCGTATTTCCATCTATTTAAGATTGGCTATACGAAATCCTGATCTGCCATTCTCTTCTATCAAGGATCATACCTTCAATAAGGCCATCCCCACATATTTTATCACTACTTCCAACTATATCTTGTTGAACCTACCCCTTGCCCCTATTGAGTCTTCCTTTTGAACCAACTCGCACTCCTAAATGGTCAGCTCACCTAGGTCCACTTTTTCTCATCTTTTGCATATCAGAGCCGCACCTAAGTTCTTCTTAATCTATTCATTTCGAATTCTATCTCTTCTTGTATTGCCACTCATCCAGTTCAATATCCTTATCTCAACTACACTCATCCTATGATTATTATTTTTATTGACCGACCAACATTCTATCTCATAAAGCAAAGATGGTTTCACAATTATTCGATAAAACCAATGTAGGAAAAATCAGGTTGTTAGAATTCTAAATGCCTGGTTTTGGTGAACCGGTTGCGTATTTTTAAAAAATTAAAAAAAACATATAAAATCTCAAAAAATAAGGAATTCTGTTTGTAATGTATTTTTTAATATTTTCATCAATTGGGCAATGATTGGAAGTTGGTTTTGGCCATTGATACTTATTTTTACATTTTACATTTTTCATATCTTTTTAAAAATTTCAAAAATATCCATATGTACAAATTGATTATTTAAAATTAATTTTTTTTTTATTAATTTTTAACTTCATTTGGATGTGTTTTGCATAAACATACTTTAAATATACTTTTTATATTTTATTAGACTTTTTGTATTTTTTTTAACACTTTTTTGACCTCTTGAGACTTGTTCAGTTAGGCCGGTTGAACCAGCAGATTTACCGGTTAGGCCTGTTGAACTACTTCCAGCCCCATGTTCAGTTAACCATTTCGGTTTGATTTTTCCTACACTATATAGAACTTTCCCTTTAACTTTTTTTAATATGCTGCGATCATATAAAATTCCGATCTTAAATTTGAGATAAAACAAATACTCTTAAGCAAGAAGGACATGCTCTTATAGCAATCCATCAATCAAAAATTTACCCTCCACTAAAATAATTCTTTCTAACTTTTTTTTCAATGGACTTCTTTGTCAGACCCCGAAAAAAGATTTCTTAAATTTGGGATAAAACAAATACTCTTAAGGTCCTAAAACAGGAAAGACACACTGCTGTAGCAGTCCATCAATCAAGACTTCACCCTCCACTAAGTATCATAAGAAAAAGCAAGCTCCATTTTTTCAAATGCCATCTAGGATTCCACATGTTGTTATTAAAAGTTTAATGGCCAAACAACTCTACCATTTTAGCTACTTGTAGGAAAAGCCTCGTACAAACCCTAAATTATTGCCTCATAAATGTGGAAAGGAGATAAATGAAGAATTCTTAAAAATGACATTTTTGAACCATAGACATGTTATATTTTAGTATATATGGATATGGATAGTATGGCTAAAAAACTTACCTCGATGATATAATAAAAGCGTAAAAGAATGCATCTAGGGGTCGGTTTGGGTCCCAGGTCCAATTTTTGGACCCTTATCCGGACATGGGTCGGGTCTACCCTTTGAGTGTCAGGTCTAGGTCTATTGTGACCCCTAAATGCGTGCCCCATGAGCAACCCAAAATTTTAAAATGGCCATTTTGTTCAAATGTCACAAGCTTCAGTCCACATATAGCCTTTAGTTTAGGGGTGGCAATAAGGTCAAGTCGACACGCTCATCCACAGGCCGACCTGGCCAGAGTCGGGGTCCGGGTAAGCTAATGGACTCAACGATTGACCTAGACCTGACCGGGGTTAGGTCATCCAAATCCATTGGAGACCAAATAGGGTCTGGTTGGCCCAGATCGGGGCAAAGCCAATAAGGGTCAAGCTCGAGGTGACGCGTTTGCACTACTAATTTAATCTCACACCTTCGCGTTGCCAAAAAATCTTTATATCTACGAAAAAATTTATATAAGTAAAAGAGAAAAGGAAAATGAAATGCATCAAAATTTCACTAAATCGGAAAATAAGAGATTAGTTTAAGGCTTAGGCTTTACGATGAAACATTAAGCTGTTCTCAAGTCTCACAAGACATTGGAGTTTTGATATTGAAAAACCCTCAAGTCAATCATCTCGACACTAACTACCAAAAAATAAAAAATCATCTCGACTTCGACAATTATAAATCTAATATCAAACCCTATAAATAATTCCTATCTCAATTCAAAAGTAATTAAATAACAAATATAATGAATCAAGAATTAAATTTGATTATGGAGCGCAGAGTTTAGTGTTGGAAAAGTTTATGGTGAGTTAGACTATTCATGTTCTATGTGCTTGTTTCAAAAACTTACGATTGGGAAATAGCAAATCCATTTTTTGCTCCAATGAAGTTAGAGTTACTAGAAAGAAGTGTTTAAAATCCAGATTAGGTGGTCAAATCAGTCACCCGCTGATCCGATTTGGATAGCCGATCCAGCAAGATCCGCATTGCTTCTCAATTACAGGAATCGGTCCAAAAAATTACAATAATATCTATAAGGTTTTTGTTTTTTTTTTGGGGGGGGGAACCTAAGTGACTCGCCCAATTCTCTAAACTGGTTCCAAGCAAGAATGGATTAGGGTACCCTGTAATTCTGATCCGGATCGGTGAATCTTGATTTTGATGAACAAATTTTAAATCGATACAAAAAACTGTGCATATCTAATCTTCGATTCTTCTCCAAATTAAATGAAAGAATAGAAAAAATAAAAATTTGTAAGGCTCTAAATTTTCTTTTGTTCTTTCTTTGCTATATTCATGATCGTAGTGGTTTAGAAGACATACCCATAAAAATATTTCATATCTAAAATCAATCTCCAAGAGATTTTGGAAGCGGTGGACTTGAACTTTTTTTTTTGAGGTTATTCAGTAGGGAAGACAAGCCCCTTCCGGTTTGGTTTTTTCAGATAGATTAGGGAATTAGCTTTTTTGAAAGGGCCAATAAGTGGTGTCAAGATTGAAAACCACCGCATGATAACTAGACCGGGATGCTACCACCACGACCCAGCCCCCCATTCCTTGAGTGGACTCAGTGTACCATGTGCACAAACACACCCCCCACCCCTACCATCTTTTCATTCTTAGGGGCTTTAATGGGTCAAATGTAGTCAAATTTGACGACAAAAAGGAAAGGGTTCACATTCCATCTTATTGATTGGCGAGCTCGGGATTTGAAACCATAGACTTAGGGCTGATAGATTTATTTCAACATAATAAGGGTGCTATAGGAAGATAGGAGAATCTAGGGGAGTTTGATACACGTGAGATTCATGGGTGTAAAATTGGTATTTGTCCCATAACGCGCACAAACAAATGGAAATGACACATATATTATCACAGTAAAAAGGGAAAAGTTTATATAAAGCCGATGCTCTAACAATCAAATTAGAGCCTACCTCAAAAATTTCACTAGAAGAGGTTGTTTTGATGCTCAAATATCCTTAAATTGATCATCTCGATATCAAGATGTACGGACATGAGAAAAAAATGGATTTCAAGTTTTGAAAATAGTCTATTTTGTAACGTATTTACACTATTTTTGAAGCTTTAAACTTTATAAATAAAATGTAAATGTATTTTAAGGCTATCAAAACGATTTCCAGTATTGAATCACATTTCTCGATAACTATTTGAAGTGGCCTCTAATTTGATTGTTTAGAGCATAGGCTCTATACAAACCGCACCCTAGTACAAAATATAGGTACACATTTAAAGGACATATGCACACTTAAAGGGTGGGATGTCTATGAGGCAGACTCACATGTACACATGCTCAACCCCTTTAAAATTTGCTTTAAAGATGAATTTTTTATCTAAATTTTTAGGGATTCATGATTTATGCTAAGATGATCATAAAAAAAAATCAAAATTAAAATTCGAATGTGTTTTTTTGGGAAAAATTTGGTAATGTACATATGTTATTTTGGTCCAGGGCACTTTACAGTTTACACAACATTCATCTTAAAGATGGACACTCGCGGGTTAGCGGGCTCTTATGTGTGCTGACTTACATAAAAAATCTCCATACTTAATCACAAGAAAAGTTTAAAATAGTTGGATAATAAAGATAAACATTAATGAGAAAATATTTGGTACTTGGTTTGAATCATTTAAATAATTTAGATTTAAAAAATAAAAAAGTAACGCATAAGTTTTTTTTTTATTAGATAATTAAGTGGGGAAGACATTCCCCTACCTATTTTTTTTAGTTTAGGAGTTAGTTTTTTTAAAGCGTCAGTAGGAATAAAAACTACGACGTGGTGACTGTATAGGGGTGCTACCACCGTGACCAGCCCCTTTCTTTGGTGAGTTGGGTAACTCATGTGCCTGCCCTAGTTTTTGAGGGACTAGAACCCATATCACTTTAAATACCTATGTATAAGACTCATTAAATTTGGAGTTTTGAAAACAATGTAAAGCTAATGATCATTGGAGGATTGAAACGAACAGTGAAGATGGATTTGAAGATGGATTTGTGGAGGTGGACTCATTGTGACATGTGCATTCCCATACGCACCTAAGTCTAACCTTGTTGGGGAACGTAAGTGCTTAAGAACCCAAAATCCATTCATTTTCTTTTTCAAAAAATATTCATTTGTTGATTCTAAAGTGGTTCTCGAAATATCAAATCAACAAAATGTTCCTAATTAGGTTTTTTTGCCCATGCAAGTGTATAATGTGATATTATAAGAGTATGCTACACAAGCTCTCAATGTAATTAGTGGAATGTATTTTGTATTCATGTATATGTTTTAAAAAATGGATTGATGACCCTGATTGCCTATTTGGAAAACCGGTCCAGATTAGCAGTTCGGCTCGACGATTCGGCCTAGTGAATTAGCTAATAAAATAAAATAAAATAAAATTAAAAAAACAAAGTACACATTGCAAAATAATAAAAAATAAAAGTCGGGGGACAGATCAACCGGTTCCCTAACGAACCAACATATTATGTTAAATAACTGTCCGCTTCCTAGCGACAACCAACCGGTTCCCGATATATGGTGGGAACCGGACCTATCCCACATATTCTGAATTCGAATATTCATTTTTTAAAACCCTAATTCATATTATCCTTTTTTTTTTCTATCATTCAAAAGTCAAATTTGCAATGAAAAGGTCGATAATTGACATTTTTCCATGTATCACTTGGATTATGAGGATTAAAGAAACCATTAATAGAAATGAGTAGGATTTTGTGTTTTTTTGTTAATCTGCCTATCTCATCTCTTAATGGAAGTCAAATTCCTTTTCTTCATGGTATTCGTTTAATAATCTAATGGAACAATAGTTATGGTTAGGCATGTCAATATATATATATATATATTTATTTATTGATTGATCTAAAATTCTTTTTATGGCTTTGGTTCAAAGTATTTATTTGTCTCTTAAAATTTGATTTTACTGTATTTAATTTTCTAAAATTTTTACCTTATCACTATGTATATGTTTCCCAACAGTTCCTTGAAGGACTAAAAACGGGGAAATGTTTCTATTTTTCCCCTAAAGCATAGCATATCTATGCCTCCCCTACCCATCCAGCCATCCAATTTTGTTCAAGTGAGTCACTCACTGTTTGGTCTTAGATCCGACGCCTCAAGGTATTTTATTTTTAGTTTTTCTTATACAAATTGTATGAATATAAAATTTGATATGTGCCATCTTTTCATTGGGACGCACCTATAAAAAATATTAAAAATAAATTTTTGATAAAATATAATGATCAAAATACCCCTTGAATCTTTCAGGGATATTTTGGTCCTTTTATTTTATTGTGAATATTTTTTTTTTATATTTTTTACATGTGCGAGTTTAGTAGAGGTTTGGATGCCCAAAATTTTGTATAAAAATAATTTATAGAAAAATATTAAAAATAAAATAGTGTAGAGATGTGACATTGTGATTGGGGCCATCTTAGCCCTCCATTCATAAAGGAGGGTTGGATAAAGGGAAGGATATAAGTTTTATGTTGTAGGAAAAACATAGAAAGCTTGCACTTAAAAGTCACTAATCTTAGTTGGCAACTCCTATATGAATCTTAAAATGAAGTGTGCTTATAAAAACCAAAGTAAGTGGTTAGTAAGCACTATTGGATTGGATCCCAAAACTAAGGGTGTGTTTGTTATGCATGAAAATATTTCCTAAAAAATATTTTCAAGTAAAAAAACTCCCTCATGTAATTAGATGTAAGATTATTTTTATGTCAATTCGCTCCCAATTGAAATGCATTGGGACCAATTGGTATAAAAAAAACTCCTACACCTAATCATATGCGGAAGATTTTTCACATAAAAACACAAGAAGTGTTTCACATGCACCAAATGCGCCAAAGTGTTCTTATAAAAGGAAAAGTAAGAGGTTGGCATGCACGAATGGAATGGATCGAATTTAATTTTCCAATTAAGGTTCTTAAGAAGTAACTTAGGAGGTGTAACCTCTTGCCAGCGCTTAAGCAGCAAGCAAAATTCCAAATATATGGTTGTTCATATGAGATCAGAAAATTAAGTCTAGTAAATTTAGGCCATGGTTGATACTGTTTTCTCAGTACACATGCACACAAACTCAGACACTCATCACTAAAAATCACTTATAAAAAAGTCAAACGCACATAGGAACTCACCAGGGGCTCGAACCCAAGTCCCGTGGTAGGACTCAAGCCATTATGAGACGAACGAGGTTTTGGTCACATAATTTCCTAGCTACCGATTTCAAATACAACTTATATAAGTCCCTGACCAGACCGACTATTTTTTAAGGGATTGTCTACAAAGAGACCATTTATTTTTTCTACATGGAGGTCACATCATTCCTACTAATTAGATGTCAAATTGAATAGCTTGAGACAAGTCACAAAGTCCAATAATTTTTTTTTTGGAACTTTGTGTCTATTCAATGCTACTCTTACAACTACCCATTTTAAAATTTAAGGAACAAGAATGATTGTGACCTCCATGTCCAAAAGAAAAATAGTATGTTGTAGATAATCCCATTTTTTTAATACAGTTAGAAATAAATACCATTAATTAAATCAAAATCTTTAGTAAGACCAGTAAGGTTAGGGAGGGAACCATTGCTTGAAAATCCGTTTCCTTGGGTAAGAAATGATTTTCTAGACATGCACTCTTTACTAAAAATGGCCATTGATCTACCAAACTACCTAAAAAGGAAAATTTCCCCTAGGACAAAAACCCTATGCATCAGATGTGTGTTTGAATTTAGTTGGTCCAAGAAAATGAAATAACTTTTGATTCAGGAAGCTATGGATGTGATAATTTTTCTTATGTTTATGGTGGAACATGATGGAGAAAATGACTGTCCCAACAACCATGGCCTGGCCTTTTCAAGGTGGGTGTCCTCAATTGGGGATTCATAGAAGCCCCAGTGTCTACCAACTGGCAAAGCGGGATAGGAGGCTGACGCTAAGTATCGGTGCGACACGTGCACCTACCCCTTGCCAAGAGTTGATATGAGGCTCAAACTATTAAAAGAGAATGTATATATGAGATTTATTAGGCTTGTTTTGGCAACAAGAAGGATCTAAGACTGTTAGGGAGTTGGTTTGAATAGTGTTGTGAAAGAGTATGGTTTAGTGGGATTTGCTGATGATAAAGAAAGGGGGTAGGACCAGCTTTTGAGTGTGTTTTTGTGTTGGGTGGCAACAAAAATCCTCCTGTTCTCTCCACTAAAACATCCTCCAATCCATGGAAGAACACCTCTTTTAATACAATTGGATTGTGTAAATAGAAGTTGGGTTTTCTTCTTGGAGTTTAGGGTTTTTGGACCCTCTTTTGCTAGGTCAAATCTGGTGTAATATACAGTGTTCAGGGAACAATGATAGTTTTTGGGGCCACTTTTAGTGGGACATTAGGGTTGTGGTCCCCTTGTGGTGGGTCAATTGTGATATTTAGGGTTGGGAAACTAATGAACCAAATTTAATGGGAAACTGGGATTTTGGTAGGAAATTAGGGTTGGGCCCATTTTTTAGCCATTTTCAGTGGGAAATAAGGGTTTTCTGTCTCTTTCAATGATCCAATTCTAGTGGGATATATAAGGTTTAGGGATCATTTTAATGGGCCAATTGTAGTGAGATTTGTTTTTGCTTTTGATGAATTAAGTGGATTATTTTCCATGTCTTTCCCACAAAAGATGAAGGCCATTGGCTTGCCCATTTTTTAGCAATAAAATGTTATTTGTTGGTCCTCAAGGCTCATTTTGCCTGTCCACTTCACTCAAAAATGAAATAACAATTTAGCCCTGTTGCACAAACCAAGGCCTTTTCTATGTCATCATCCCACATGATATGAGGTGCTTTCTTTTGAAACGCTAATGCTTGTCCCACTAAAAAACAACTTTTCAATATGGTCTACTCCATTTGTCTTTATTTATTTATTATTTAAAGAAAATTATTTGTGCAAGCAAGTGTGGAATCATATCCCCTAACACATCCACCGTCCATTGTAAGAGAATAGTAGAGATTGCCTTTGAATTTTGATCTTCATGCACACTCTCCACCAAGGCAAGGGACAGAACTGTGCCGGCATGAAGTCAAAATCCTTTTTCAAAAGATTTTATCTATGGGTGCGGTTTGTATAGAGCCGAGGCTCTAAACAATCAAAATAGAGTGCACCATCAAATAGTGTCGAGAAATACGGTTTCAATACTAGAAATCTTTGTGATAGCCTTAAAATCTATTTTCATCTCTAATTATAAAATTTAAAGCTTAAAAAATAATGTAGATCGAGTAGATTCATGAAAACTTGAAAATCTTGAAAATTGACGGTCCAAAAATGTATTACAAGATGCACTATTTCCAAAACTTAAAACTTATTTCTTTCTCATGTCCATGCATCTTGATGTCTAGATGGTCAATTTTGAAGATGTTTTGGCATCAAAACAACCTCTTCTAGTGAAATTTTTGAGGTGCGTTCTAATTTGATTGTTGAGAGCCTCGGCTCTATGCAAACTTTTTCATTTATCTAATTTTTTTTCCATCTTTCTATTTGAAAAGGCAAATCATCTTATCTACAGTTTTATCTACTTTTGGATTCAAGATTATACTAGTGGCCTGTACGCTATTAGTATCACCAACCAGCAGTAAATCATTATTTAATCAATTGTAATGGCAGGAGAAGTATTTCTTTGTCTCACATATATGATAGGGTATAAAGTTGTTTTGCCTTTGGCAAGTTTAGTTCTATTCCTGTATTTCATAAAGGAAAAGTGCTTTATGCGTCGGAGGATGCATAACTATATTTGTGACCTCTGAGGTGGAGTTGTGAACTCCCCAAAAAAAAAAAAAAAGTTAGAGTTTTAAGATTTGTGGAGTTGTGGTATCTCCAAAAAAAGGTTAGTCAGCAGTTTATAAAATTTCCTTCAAATAATTATTATTTTTAGCTTTTGAAATTTGTTTTTTTAATATTAGGTCCAAAATCCATCTCAAACATTGATACGTATGAGTCCTAGGACTCATAAAACCTGTGTCGTTCAGTGAATCTGCCACATTTGCTGCTCTTGTAGGAGCATTTTATCATTTTGATCCCTCGCAGTAGTTTTCGGATTTCACATTTTGGAGATGCAACCTCTTGAGCCTAGAGACCAAATTCAAAAAAAAGAAAGAATTCAATTGGACTATGTAAGTCTTTATGTTTTAATACTAAACAAGGGCTGCCCAATTTTTGGATGCTTGAATCTAAGATTTTTTCCTTTTTTTTGGAAAAAATAATCATGTAGTAAATTTTAAGTGGATTCCAATATTTTAAATTAAAAAAATCATCCCAGGTTCCTATTTGGCCCGAGGGAGCAAATGTACACTATGCTCTTGCTCCCACAAGAAAATCCTCAATGCTAGGGGGTGGCAATGGGTCGGGTACGGGTCGGGTTTAGCTGGACTCGAACAGTATTTGGGTCCAATATTTGGACCCATATTCGGACTCACCGGGTCTTGGGTCTTGGGTCTACCTGTTGGGTCTTGGGTCTGGTCGGATCCATTGTCACCGTATGGCTATGAGCTTTTTTTTACCATCATATATCCTATAGCTTCGTTTTTTTTTTTTTGGCCAATAATACTATAAATGTTTCCAATATTGTGACAATATGAACACCTATTGTGCACTTAAAGACACATGCTGACCCGAATAGCGTTTGGGTCCAAAATTTGGACTCATACCCGGACCCAACGTCGGGTATACCCATCAGGTGCCGGGTCCTGTCGGGTCCAAGACAACCCCTACTCGATGCACCAATGCATGCCATGGGAATTGGCCACCCAATGTCCATTTAGGGGTTTAACTCAAGAATGTATAATGTGGACCTCTTTATCAAACAAAATAAAATATCTTATCTACCTATTTATTCATGTGTGTGTTTTCACGTGTATATTGCTTCAATTTATTCTTTTCAAAAAAATTTCACAAAGTTGGATATTAGGTGGACCCTATGGTTCCGTTAGTAAGTGATAAAAAAATATATGACATAAGTGTGCTATGCAAGTGCTTGCCCACTAACTTAAAAAACCCAAATAAATTTCTAATGATTATTTAGGCAATTGGATATGACAACAATCAGCACTAAGTAATGTTACATTATTGATTTGTGGACATGACGTAGCAAATTTGGATACTCTTTTCATTGGGAGAAAGAGAGATAATAATAATAATAATAATAATAATAATAATAATAATAATAATAATAATAATAATAATAATAATAATAATAATAATAATAATAACACTTTTACTAAAGAGAGTAAGTGTACATTGTGCTCCTGCAGGAGAAGACATGCACTCATGAGAAAATACTCTTAAATAGGGGCAAACATATCCACACCCCAAAGGGTGAGCTAGGGAAGTGACCACAAACCAAAAAAATGGTGCACATTACTTGGTGGCTTCACGCAAGCTCATTACATCAAATTATTAGTATTTTGTTGAAAAGAAAAATTATTTTTTATTCTTATGATGTTGTTCTAATACTCCTCTTCTCATTCAATAAGTAGACTAGCAGGGGTCCACCTTATCTTAGCTTATTCCATTTTATTTAATGCCAATCTAGGTGAGCCCACTCTAATAAAAGCCTAATTCATTGGATCTTTTTTTATCTATACTAGGTATGCATGTGCGTTTTTGTGTGAAATGATCCAATGAAATTAGACCCATTTTCCTTAAGAAGAGACAACCCCTTTAAGCACTCACACCAAGATTGGCAAACCTATTTTTGTGCCTATGTTTTTAAAGAGCACCCATAGCATAATCCTGTGGGTGCACGTTATACTCTTACTTCCTCGGGCTAAGGACTTACTTTGTAGGAAGTTTTGGATCTTGAATATTTGAGATTCCCCATGGAATTACTATTTCTAGAAGAAAAAGAACAGATTTTAAGTTTTTAATTACTTGTACTTGATTATCTAGAGATCAGACAGTCTCTATTCAATTTTAGGACATTATTTTGTCCGGTGCATATGCCGAGATGTGCATGAATTATTTTTCCCATTTATAAGGTTAACCCTTAGTTGCGGAAGTTACATTCCTAAAATTACTCATGTCAAGTAGTTTTACTCTAGGAATGAATAAACAGTATGGTCCCACGGGAGCATATACAAGCTTTTCAAAATTCAAATGAATCCCGTACGCTAGTATGGCATTACATAAATAATCTTGTTGCAACAACTTTTTCTTTTGAATGTTGTGTTTTGGAATTATCCTTACTTTTGTAGCCAATACATAAATTGCCTGAGAAAGTGGTATGCCTAGAGTGCTTTGTGACCGAACAAAAGGAGTGCCCAGTACTCGTTATAGTCTGTCTTGTGATGTGCCACGAAATGTCTAAGAGTTTCATCCTACAAGTTAATATTGAAAATAAATAAATAAATAAATAAGAAGAAGAGGGTATAGTTTTGATCAGGTGTCTACCTTAAATAATTAAAGTAGGGAGTAATTTTTTTTTTTTTTTCTTTTTCTTTGTGGGTAGATAAGGTGTGCAACAGTATTTGCAGGAATTGGTGGTGTTTTTAGAAACTCCGCTTCTCAGGTTCTCCTTTCCTTTGCGGCCACGTTTTACCTTGTGCTGTGGAAGGTTTTCTTTGAATGTGGTGAATTGGTGGAAGAGGGCAAATTGTCAATTTGGGCTGAAGCTCGAGTTTTATGTCAGAATTTGATGGTCTCATTTCATCATGTTTATCGTGATGCAAATTCAGTTGAGGATGGCTTTGTTTAACGATGGGCCAGCACGGTAGAGCTTATGGTTTCTTAGAAGTTGATTCATATGTAATTGCATTGTATTTTTTACTTTTGCATCATTAATACAAATAAAGTAAGTTTGTTAATAAATAAATAAATAAAATAAAATAAAAAAGAAGAAAAAGAAAGAAAAGAAAAACTAAGAGAAGAGAATAAGGAGGAGGAGGAGAGAGAAAGAAGAAGAAGCAAGACTGACCTATATAAACTTTGTCAAAAGAAAAATAGATTTTAAGGTGCCGTTTCGATATCTAGAAATCTATTACGTCACAATATATTACGAGTAATAGATTTTAAGGGGCTGTTTGGGTACTTAGAAATCTATTACGTGCCAATACATTACCAATAAATATGATATTTCCACTGTTTGAAAAATCTATACATTACCAGCGATTATGATATTTCCACTGTTTGAAAAATCTATTACGCCAGTGATGCGTAATTTTGAAAAATCTTTTGCATGTGTTTTTGCCTATCCTATCTCTGATTAAAAAAATCTTCAATCCCTCCTTTTTTTTAAGCTCGTTCCTTTATCTATAAAAACAAAAATAATAAAAATAAAAATTAGTAATCAATGATAAATTACATAAAACAATCATAATAAAAAATTTCATACAACATAATGTGGTTCCTCACTTTTTAAGCTTATGGGCATCAGTGTTCTATAAAAATAAAAATAATAAAAATAAAAATCAGTAATCAACGATAAATTACAAAACACAATCATAATAAAAAATTTCACACAACATAATCCTCATAAGATATTACTAAAATCTCAATTGAAATAACATACCTCTTTACTCTCCTCCAATACCTCAAAATTTTATAGTGCAATTACCAAACCTTCTAGTTTACTAATCAAACTTCTTCCCATTTTTTAATTCCTACCCTACAGATTTTGAATTTAGTATCGTAAATTTATTGTTTATTTGAAATTATATACAGAGACATTTGAAAGACTTTTATAATAAATAAATAAAAATAAGGCTTATCATAATAAAATCAAGTTATTCCAATCATATTGTTCTAATGATTTATCATGTTGAAACCAATGTCATGTTAGAAAACATATGATTGCATATAAGTGCCAAAGGCACTTAAAATAAGTAGGAAATAATGTCATGACTGTAAAATGGTACAAGTTATTATTAGAAAATCTTTTTGGAATGGTAATAATGTTATTATTAGAAATCTTTTTGGAATGGTGATAATGTTATTATTAGAAATCTTTTTGGAATGGTGTGATGATGATTTTAATTCAGTATTTTAGTAGAATTTTGTTACAAAAAAGAAGGACATGATAATTATGCATTTTAGTGGAATTTTTTGACAAAAAAGAAAGAAATAATAGTTTATAAGCACATGCTGGTAAAATGTTGGTAATGCATTTCTTATATTTCTTCCAAACATAGCCAAACAATAACAATGTATTTCTCATGTTCCATCTAAATACTACCCAAACAGTAACAATCCATTCACATGTAATGTATTATACCGTAATATATTACGCCAGTAATATATTTCACAGACAATATATTTCCAGGTATCCAAACGACGCCTGTAATAATTGACATGATACACAAAAAAGATTGACAATTAAGTATTAAGCTTTTTATTAAGCTCTTTAGAACGTTAAGTCTTAAGCTTTTTATTACTAATTAGTGGACAAACTTTTAGATAGCGTTTCACTATAGTCTCCATATAATTTTGGACATATGTTTACAGATCTAATAATTATTATCCTTACCCAAATTTTACTCTCCAAATATTTAGATCAAAATATTTAGTTCAAATTATACTAACAGCTGAGCTTGGGCTTATCGGTTCGCACTTGACGATTTGCAACCCTGTGTCTTAAGCTCATTGCCTATCAAAAGTAGGGGCCCTCTCCTCTACTAGCTCACTAGAGAAAAAATAAAATAAAATAAAAAAATAAAAAACAAAAAAACAAACAAACAGGATTGAACCACATTTTGGAGGGTCAAATCTAAGCACTAAAGGACTCAAAATATATTTTTTTTCTTTGAAAATAATCATTTAGTAATTTTAAGGTGGATTTCAAAATTTCAAATCCACCTTTCCCCCAAGGGAGTCTAAATGTAGATTATGCTCCTGGGTTGGCAGAGCACACACATCCATAAATTATAGAGTGAGGTTTGTGCAAGGTGTCATTTATTTCTAGAAATAAGGATGTGATGTTCTACTACGTCTATTTTGATTGGCTAGTATAGATTTGACACATCTTTAAAACAGTGTAAAAAATAGCACTCTTTAAAATAATGTAAAATATTGCATGTCTTTTAATATAGTATTAAATATATCTTCTACAAATAAGGTTGCAACCTTATATAAATTTTTTTAAAATTATATCATGTTGTTCTTTATCGTCGAGCAATACTCTTGGTCTTTGTATAACTTGTGCGCCACATGCTAAAGGAATTTTCTCTCTTCTTCTTTTCACTAAAATAATAATTGAAATTGTATACTATGAGACCGTTTACCATTGTTAAATGCTAAATTTGATGGCTTGGGTGTGTCATGGAGTGTATAAAAAAAAAAATCAACTTTAATTCTAATTGATAATATAATTACAACCGATCGACTTAAAATCTAATTAATAAGTGTGAATGTGACCTCTTTGTACTATAAATAAATAGTTTATTTGTATACTTTTCCAAAGACAATATTGTTCCCTTGAACCTGTTCTATAGGCTCTTAAATTTCTTTGTATTTCTCTTGTTAATTTTTATATGCATGCAATGTTTCCCTCTCTGGTCTTTTTTCTTTTCTTTTTTTTGTCATTTTTGATATCCTTTCTCCTCATGTTTTCTTTATTAGGGGTTGTGTCAGTAGGGCTGCACCTCAAAATTTCGTCAGAAATTGCTGTTCACTATCGAAAAGCTTTATCACAACTTATAAATATTCATTTTTTCCTAAATGTTGAATTTGATATTTTAAAGTTAGTGGCCGATTTGGCAGATCTATAAGCACTTGAAATAGATATAGACAGTCCTAAAATATGTTACAAAATAGACCTTTCTTAAATATTGAAATCCAATTTTTCCAAAATCCGTGATTAGAGATAAAGCTGAGATGATTTACTTGCAAGTTTTCAAATGCCAAAAAAGCATTTTAAAAAGAGAATAGAGGATAAGGCCATGCAAAATACTACCTTTTCTCTGTTCCACTTTTGATTTCTTCTCACCAACCTACAAAAGATTCATGCTTTGGTCTCGTTGCACATGGCATGTGAATTCAAAACCACTAAAGTGCATGCCAACGCCATCGTTGATCTTCACCATCCCCCACACATGGCCTATTAAGATAAAACTCAAACAAAAAAGAAAAAAAAAAAAAAAAGAATCCCTAACATTTGAATATGTCTATTACAAAAGAAACTCTATAATTTGTTGAACCCTTTTTTGTTGTTTTTTTTTGTCCCTTTGGGTTATTTTATTCGGTAAGGTTTCTATATTTCCCCTATTGTATAAAAGTTCTATACAT
This sequence comes from Amborella trichopoda, assembly GCF_000471905.2. The sequence continues at coordinate 1,506,628 of NW_006500337.1, read as the reverse complement.
CCCCCCATCCCGCCATCCATTTTTTATCAAATAAGTCATGATCGTTTGATCTAGATCTGATGGCTTGGACCATGTTATTTATAATTTTTATTCTACAAATTATATGAATATGAAATTTGGCACGCGCCATCATTTCAATGGGGAGCACCTAAAACCAATATTAAAAAATATTTTCAAGGAAATAAAATAACCAAAATACCCCTGAAGTTTTAGGGGTATTTTGATCATTTTATTTTATCACGATTTTTTTGTTTGTTTGCAAGTGTAAGTTTAAGAGAAGAGTGAACAATCAAAATTTGGTGCTAAAATATTTTGTAAAAAAAAAAATAAATAAAAATAAAATTGTGTGGAAGCCTGACATTGCAATTAGATCCATCTTAACCTTTCATTAAGATACGATAGGGAGAAGTATATAACTAGTATATATTAAGGAAAGTATAGAAAGCTTTCCCCATTTTATATGCTTGGGTTCGTGCTTTTTGACTTTTTTCAGGGTTGGGTTTGTGACTTCACTCTAGCACATGTGGTCAGCTTTTATGGTACATTTCCATAATAGAAACAAATAACCACTTAGAAGAATGTTCTTTTCTTCTTTTTTTTTCTCTATTATAAGTAAAATATAAGTATCTCTATACTACAAGAAATGCCATATGATGTATGGGGAGCACATGAAAAGAAAAAGGTGCAAACACCCCAAAAAATAAAGAAGGAAAAAGATGCCTCCAACCTCTCCAGGTCTTTAAGAATAAAACTACCCACTCCCCATATGGTTTGTCAAAACAAATCAATAAAGTCCCTTTCTCCACATTCTTTTAAGCACCTGAATGGCTGTACACGTGAAGTTCTCCAAACTCTTTTTGTCACGTTGTAGTAAGTGTGTTGAGCTAGAAGTTTGTTGTCAATCCGGTCAGTTCAGCAGGTCGATCCAACCCGGATCGTGGTCGGCTGACTGGGATACCTAGTGGAACAGGTCCTGATTCACCTAACCCTGGCCTAACGGTGTTGTGTGGTCTCCTGTGTGTATTTGACCCAAACGGGATATGTTCTTAGATGAAGTCAACCCAACTTGTTTACAGCGCCGACTAAGGGGAGAGAGAGAGAGAGGCCGCTCTGGAGGGTAAGTGCGCACTCAAGGCTACTTGTTAGAAGTTAGAGCTCGGAAGTGATATTATGAGTAGATGAGGCTTTTGTGAGTTATACTGTATGGATTAGTTGGGCGCTTAAGCAGTTTTGGTGTAGGATTGACGACTTTCTGAAATTGTTGTGTTCCAAGAGTAAGGATAGGTCGGTCTTGGATTTAGGGAGTGCTCCTCCCTATGTCTTCATCTTAACTATTGTATTTAGGAGCATTACTCCACTATTTAATGAATATTACTCTTAACGATCAAAACAGAGAGAGAAATAACACTTTATCTTGAAGAACAAGGGAGAAACTCAAAAACTCTTGAAAGTGTAAGTTGTACGCTTGAATATTCCTCATCACCATACTAAGGTTCATCCCCACCGTTTGTTTCCAATAATAGACAGTGGATATCCAGTGTAGGCATTGTATAACAAACACATCATAAGCATATGTGAAACTTTCCTTTTATTAAATTTACCGAGATATCCATGTCTTCGAAGGAAAGTATTCAGTGAGTCAACTGAATTATGCATTTGTCCCACGTTTTGAAGGGATATAAGGCCTAAAATCCCAAATCATTATGAATCTATTTTGACCTTAGATCAAAGAGTCTAGAGATTCAGAAATACCGGATATCTTTGAATAAGAGAAATAAAATGGTCTAAAATAATTTCAAACAAAGCATCATCCTAAGGCACGATGTTTTTTTCCAGCTTTATAATCATGGTAGAAATAATAGACTTGTAAAATTTGAATCCAAAATTCATCTCGGATGTATTTTGTAAGGGTAGACTTGCTACAATAGGGGCATCCCTAGACACTTATACTTTACAAATATGGTTATTATTTATTTAACTAAAGGTCTCGTTTATATAAAGCGGCAACATTACTTGTAGAAGTTAGGTTGTGATATTCTTTATTGTCTATTTTAGAGAGATAGTGAATATTTGACGCATCTTTTAAGACAATGTAAAAAATGACATATTTTAAAATAATATCAAAACTACACCATCGAAACAAACAAAATGATATCAAAACTGCACCATCCAAACAAAATGATATTAATGTAAATTTACTTATATAAAATTGCAACAAAACTTTTCCATTTATTTAATTATCGAGTAATAAAAGCCTTTCTTGCTAAAAACATCATGCCTAGCCCTCTAAATGAGCACATACAACACATACACTAAGAACTTAAAAGGGTGTTCTTTCCCAAAAACAAAGGGAAAGTGCCAAAACCAGTATGCCAAATTACAAAAGGGTCAATTTTTTCTCCACCTACATGATTTATTCAGAGACATGTAACTATTCGATTTTTGATTCGACAGCAGAGAGAACATACAACCACCCAATCTTTGATTGAACGTTGGTAAAAAGCTAACAACAATATTAGACGAACTAACTACAACTTCATAAAAACAGTTGGTACCAGTTAGTGAAATAGTTCTCAACTTTATTCTCGTCATTCTAAACTAACAAAGAAGAGCCCTCTTTAAAAAAAAGTTAATAATAATTACTATTTATATCGTTAACATAAAAAATAATTATTATTATTACACCTCAAAGACAAAGTGCATTTGTTATATCGTCAAACAGTAAGACGTTGATGGCTTGAAAAGGTAACTTCTTATCCCATGTCGTATGCAAAGTAGGAGTCATCCATTGAAATAGCAAGTGGTGAAATTCTTGTGTCACTCCACATAATATCATTTACAATGAAAAGCTTCTCTCTCTCTCTCTCTCTCTCTCTCTCTCTACTACTACTACTACTACTCTACTCTACTACTACTACTACTACT
>NW_006500337.1:1482272-1502215 GCF_000471905.2 Amborella trichopoda | reverse complement strand
ATAGAGCTGCAGCCCAATGAAAACAAGTAGGGCTGCAGCCCTTAGCATCGCCCATTAATTTGGACGGTGTGGATTGCTCATAAAGGTCAACCCTCTTTTGCCTTTATCTTTTTTTTTGGAGGGAAAATTACAAACCCCCCAAGTATACTATCTATGCAACTTGCCCCAGCTAACCTTTTCTCTCACTTTTTCCCCAACAACCACCTTTCCTCATAAAACCCTCCAAGATAAAAAGTTGTTATTTTTTTAATGGAAATGCTCTCCTGACAAAAAAAAAAGTCAATTGGCAGTCTCAAGTAGCGTATTGCCGGAGCTACCAATTCAACCGCCGGAGCGATGTGGCTCAAGAAGGTGTACTACCAGAGCATGTCTTGTCTTTGTACTGCTTGAGCGCTTGTTTTCGTTGCCGGAGCGACCTATTCAACTGCCGGAGCACTATGGTTCAAGAAGGTGTACTGCTAGTCCTTGCATTGCAAAAGCGCGTGTCTTCATTGCCGGAGTGACCCTCTGCATTGCTGAAGCGCGTGTCTTCATTGCTGGAGCGAACCTCTGCATTACTGGAGCACGTGTCTTCATTGTCGGAGCGACCCTCTACATTGCTGGAGCGCATGTCTTCATTGTCGGAGCGGCCCTCTGCATTTTGTCTTCATTGCCGGAGCAACTCTCTGCATTGCTGGAGGGTGTGTCTTCATTGCCTGAACGAGTCTCCACATTGCTGGAGCGTGTGGGTAAAATGCACGGGGAGAGAGTCGTGGTTAAAAGCCATGAGGAGAGAGAGGGGGATAGTTTAGTCTCTTTTTTCTTTTTTTGGATTGGGGGTATTTGTAAGGAAAGGTGGTTGTGGAAAAAAAAAATGAAAGAAAACGTTGGCTGAGGTAAGTTGCATAGATAACATACTTGGGGGTTTTGTAATTTTCCTGTAATTTTCCCTTTTTTTTTACTCGTTATAAGTTTATTTCATCCTCATTTTCCAACTCTCTAACTTTCTATCTCCCTTAGAGCTTTGCTAAGGTTTAGATGGAGAGAATTTGGGGCGGGGGTTTGCCATTGAGGTGGGGTTTTGTGCTTTGTCCGTGGAATTTTTGAGGTGTTCAATATTTGGGGTAGGTCTTATTTTGTAGAGAAAGAAGTGATTGCGGGAGGGTTTAGATGTGGAAAAGATCTGCAAATTGAGGTGTGAGAGAAATGGATGTTTGGGAGAGGGTGAAGGTGATGATGATGGGTATCAAGTTTTGGACAGAGAGTCAAGGCTGCACTGCATTGAGACAGAGACTTGAAGGTTTTGCAAGGAATGCACAGCTAAGGAATAGGGCTTGTTCACAAATAACCTAAACAGTCTATCCCCATTAACTTCTGGTAGTATTTGTAATATTAATACCATTTGGGAGAATTCCATACAATGAATATACCTGCAAAAAGAAGGATGATAGAAATTACATAGAAAGAAGATAGTCTAATAGCCTAATCAGTTTTTCAAAAGAGCGGACATTTTCAACTTTTTTTTTTTTGTTCTCTCAATCAAAAGTAAATAGGATGCTCCAAATTTCAAGTCCCTCTCTCGAGGGCTATTGTTTCTTCCATATTCAATTGAAATTCGGATTATGCACTGGTCTTTGCATGTCCATCTCTCTAGGGCTATTGTTTCTTCGATAGTCGGTTTCTTCCACATTCAATTGAAACTCAGATTATGCAGTGGTCTTTGCAAGTTCATCTCTCCAGGGCTATTGTTTCTTCCATATTCAATTGAAAATTCAGATTATACAGTGGTTCTACCTTTTTCTCATGTCCATGTATCTTGATGTCAAGATGATCAATTTGAGGATATTTGGGCATCAAAATAACCTCTTCTAGTGAAATTTTTGAAGTGCGCTATGATTTGATTGTTTAGAGCCTCACACTTATATAAACTTTTTCTTTTTTTAAATTCCTCAAAATATAAAGAACATCTATATAAACTTCCCAGTGTCTACTACAAAACAAAACCTAACAACAGCACTTGTTTAGCATAATTTAATAGTGCTATAATGGTGTCACCATAAAAATATACGGCCTTATCATACCAATAAGCAAATAGATGCATCCACCTTGTGCACAACAGCCCTTGTTTAGCATAATTTAATAGTATGCTACAATGGTGTTACCATACAAAATACATGGTCTTATCATATTCTATAAGTAAATAGATGCATCCACCTTGTGCCATAGTGATCAGCCAACTTCACTTGAGAAGAAGGCATTTCTACAAAATTATATGAACACATGCGCACACAATACACACACAACACAGATGATTTGTGTGCTGTTGCTTTTCGCAAAGCAATAATGCATTCAATGGTCCGAACCGGCTGCGTTTTCGTCCTCGTGATGAGGGTGGGGCCCTCAACAGTGGGCAAGAACAGCACAGAGTCATTAGTGGAAAGAAGTTTTCATTGATTATAAGATGGGGACACTCCACTTACCAATGTTCGGAAGTGGGTATAGTTAAGGGCAATCTCAGACAAACCAACCTCACCCACATACCGCCTCCTTTAGCAATCAAATTGTGTAATATGTAAGCAATTACTTTATGCGGGGGCCAAATGATCCATGCGTGCCTTCACCATTTTGAATGCAAGGTACATTTCTCTGACCATCATTCACAGGATACATACATGCACACATACATACATATAGTTATACATATGTACATAAACATATATAACATTGTGTGTGCACGCACATGCCGCATGCATACAGGCACGCAAGTATGTGTCCATGTATGGATGAATGTATATATCATATGTGTGTCAGCCTGCACGCGTATCTGTATATAATAGGCTGATGCCTTATAGTGGGATGACACTTAAGCCAGACGAAGTGATGCTTTCCAGACACAAAGAAATATTTGAAATTGCCACCTCTCCTATACTAGTGACTTTTGTCATTACCTCCAAATCTTGACCTCTTGGTTCATTGTAGCCTCACCTTTTCCCTTTCATGAGAACTCCAATTTCTGACCTCACCTTTTCAGTCCATCAAGGCCTCAATAAGAGACCCACTTTCAGTGCATTTCATATATCTCAATGACTCATATGGCATGGACTGGAGCACTTGATCCATTGCCTTATCGCATGCAATCATGAAACTTGCAGAAAAGCCACCACAAGTGGTTGCTTTAAGATATCTAGAAAGATGACTTTAAGCATGGATTCCTATTTCTGAGGACCTAAAGATCCACTAGTACAGTTGGGTTTTATCACCAAGTGGTTTTCCTGTCTAATTTTACCAAGATTCCCTTTTGGCAAGAATTGTTAATCCGATGAAAAAGATTCAAACGTCACACATAAAAGGAAAGAATACCAAGATTCATACATTATTGCTTTTATCTGTACAACTGATAGTGATTCAAGAAGATATGGCACGTGTACAAAAAGAACGAAAGCAAGAGGCAAAAGGGAAAGCATACTATGGTACATTGGACTAAGAGACTCATGCTCCATTGGACTTCGAAGAGGGATAGATTACCAAAACCGGTCCTTGTTAACACTTACGTACCCAGCCATTACTTTCCCCCCAGTGCTCCTCATACCATCTATGAGAAAACACCAAGTCGAACCCAATGCTCCAATGAAGAAATCGGCTTCAGCTGCCATCAAAAAGTTAACAAATGGATAATCGGTGCTTGTTCTTCTGCCGATGCTTGCCTCATAGGTAGCCATTGTTATGTTCCCCACTTGGCGTGTCACATTAGTGTAGTGAAAATTCCACTGAGTATATGATTTCGATTTATCAATGACTTCCTGATGGGCATGTATCGAAAAACATGTAAGATAAATGTAGAAATTTTTCAGTTGGATGATGTTGAAAGTGTCATTGGGCCTCTATTTTACGAGATTTTATATTATAAAAACATTCTCAAACATCTTGAGTAACTCTAAAACTCACATTAATTGAATTAATACCCCATCAAATATACCCTGCCATTGATAGCCTCAATTTATCGACTTTGGGGTATGAATTGAAAAAATATAAGAAATTTTCTATGTGATACTGTAAAAAGTGCATTTGGTCCCTCAATCTTATAACATTTTGAATTGTAAAAGCATTCCAAACATCTAAAGTAATTCTACAAAGTACACATTAATTGAATTAGGGGACCGATCAAAATTTTCCTGTTTTTTGATGGGTGTTTTCATTCAACTAATATGAACTTGTAAGAGGTAAGCAAATATCTCACTATTTCGTCTATCCAAAAAAGAAGAAAAAAAAATGACCCCCCAATTTTTTGTGTGTTGGGTGGGCGGGGGGGGGGGGTTTGTGTTTTGGGAGGGAGGGGGGCAAGGGGAAGGGGGAAGAGAGAGAGAGAGACCTGCATTTCAGAGGAGAGCCATATGTCTTTTAGGTTTGGAAAGTAACTCCGGATGCGGTCTGCAAGTCTTATGTAAGCCTCAAAACCAAATACTTCCATTTCACATGCCTTGTCACCCATTCTTACATGTATGCTTAAGAGGGGTCTAGGGACCCAAGGTTTATAATTTGACCAAACATATTTTTCCATCTCAGATCGCAGTTTAGCTTCAGATACCTGCAGATATAGAACTCTTTGGTTTAATGAAATGCATAAGTAAAATAATTTTTTTGGGAGGAAACTGCATAAGTAAAAACTTATGGTTAAGTTCAAAATCAACAAGGAAACGGATACATAAGAATACAAAACACAGTGAAAAAAGCTTTGGTAATGATACATGTTCCAATTTGAATTTTTACATCCTGTTCTCCAAGTATATGATGCAGATAAGGTACACTTAACTTTCCCATGATTCTTTTGAGGTGTCAAAGCAGGTAAAGTTCCTAGGGAGTAAACAACTAACAACAGTTCCACATGACAATTAGTAGCTGTTTTTGTGGGAAATTCTCTTAAAATAGGTTTACATCCTAGACCTTGGCCCTCATTTCTTATCTCAAACTCTGTAAAATTGTGGACAAGAGCAAACTACATGTTTCGCATTCCTCTCCTCTTTCTCTCTCTCTATCTCTCTCCCCGTTCCCCCTCCCTCCCCCCCAAAATTTTGCAATCAACAAGTAATCAATCGTTCTCTATTGAACCACCTAATCAATCGTTCTCTATGGACCCACCTTTCTATCTCTCACTTGCAAATGATACTTCTAAAACCAAATGTACGAGGTATGTCAAATTAATGTTAAAAAACTCAGCAAAAGACAATCGGGACTTGGCACCTTGCCGAGCTGGGAAACCCCCAACAGTTAGGTATTGAACTACTGTAGTACTCAAGCGACAACAACTTTGCGAGTTCTAGACGGACTCGATGAGTCTATTGGAACTCACTGATTTGGGCTGTTTGAGGATGCTTTGACAAATAGTGGAGGCATTGATTCTTGCAGACCGCATAAATTGGAGGATCAGCCTCAAAATTTTAGGTAACTTTACACTAGCGCATGCATGAGAGGAGTAAATTCTTAACATTCTCATCTTACTGTTTGAGGATGTTTTGTGATGTTAATACAAACAATTTGTGAAAGGACTACAGTCCTCAGATAGAAAGTCCATGAAAATAAACTCCAAATGGTTGAAAACTTTGATAAAGCACTTGCAAGGCGAAATACAGCTGTGTGCCAAGAATCACGTGAATTGGGGATCAGGACTGGGATTATTCAGGTCCACTGTGAGGCTATATTGCCCTGAACAGCCCCAGACGATGAATTTGGCATTGTGGATCAAATAGCGTCCAATCTGAAAGTTGGTGGAAGATTTGGAAACCATATTTCAACAATGCTTCTTAGAGTTTTAGAAGGTTTGGAGGTGACTATAGAGGGGAAGTCGAGTTCGCCATGGATCCAAAGGATACACATGCATCCTCGTGGTAAACTTGACATGAGAGGCCAGATGGAACCGAAATGGCTCAAACTTGACGTGGGGGTGAAAGATGATGCTTTAGAAAGGTTTTTTGAGGAATCAGGAAGATTGGAGAGGCTTATGAAGGTCAAACCAAGTTCACCGCAAGCTATTCAGAGGTCATATGCAGTACTCTATAGTCAACTTGAAGAGGTTCTTAATTGGTTAGTGCTGGATGGTTTGCAACACGGTGTCTTAGGTTCAATTCCTACCAAGGGTAGGGGCCCTCTCTCCACTGACTTTCCCAAAAAAAAACAGTTCCAAGAGGTGAGCTAAATGTAATCCTAATGGAATCAAAATTGCCGTAGGCAGTGTTAACCTTGTGATTCAGCCTTCCATTGACAAATCATGGGAAAGACGAGGGTCAACGTCATGTTCACTGCAAGATCAGCATGTGGGCAAATCGCCCCTCGCGATGAATTTGCATCTGGGGCCTAGCTGGAATCCAAATGGAGGACAGTTAGGTGTGCAGTCTTTGAATAATAAACTAAGAATGTGAGGAAAGTTTGCACCATTCGGTTGGAGTATTGGGTGTTCACCAAGGAGTTTGCTTTGCTAAATTCTTGCGGTGAACATGCACATCTGAGATTCTTAAGTAGATGCTATGGATTGATCAAGAACCATTTGAATTTCTATTTCCAAGATCTAACAGGATTATGACCAGATGAGCCTGAAATGCTAAGTGATTGAGGTAGGAAAAAAGGTTCTGCCTTGGGATCTTGATTTGAATATTCTTTCAAGAGAAAATTACATAAAAATCTGTTATATTTTGCGTTATTACCGATATACCAAATAGTTTCCGTTACGACATGTATGTCTGTTTTTTACTTTTTATAACGCAATTTTTTAAAAAATACCACTTTACCCTATTTCGGATGTTGAACATCCAAATTAGTGGGATTTTCGAATGTTCATCATCTGAAAATAGGCCTAAAGTTAAACATTAAATTTCTTATTTTCGAATGCTGAATATCCGAAATTAAAGAATTTTAGGATGTTCAACATCCGAAAATACCCCGATAGTGTAGTTATAACATTTTCGGATGTTGAACATCCGAATTTAAGAGACTTTCGAATGTTCAACATCCGAAAACAGAGAAAACGAAGGTTTATTTAACTATCAGGGTATTTTCGGATATTGAACATCCGAAAATCTCTTAAATTCGGATGTTCAACATCCAAAAATGTTATACTTGACGTTAAACTATCAGGGTATTTTCGGATGTTGAACATCCAAAAATCTCTTAATTTCGGATGTTCAACATCCGAAAATAGAAATTTTAACATTTAACTTTCGGCCTATTTTCGGATGTTGAACATCCGAAAAAGGGTAAAATGGTCTTTTTAAAAAATTGCATTATAAAAGATAAAAAACAAACATGTAATAACATAAACTATTTGGTATATCCGTAATAACGCAAAGTATAACGGATTTTTAAGTAATTTTCCCCTGTTTCAAAAACAAAGGAAGGTCCCGATTGAGATTTCACTAATAATCATGGAATATTGTCAGAATTCAGAAGAAGAATCTATTGCAGAATACAGCAAGTATAGTAGAGATTAAATCGCCAATCCAAAAAGTTCCTGAAGTTTTGAAAACCTCTTTGGGAAAATATTTGATTCTATTATCTTGAGAAACACAATATGAATTTGGAAGCAATCAGAACCATTGGATGAACCCTTTGGACAGGAAATCAAGTGGGATCCTTCATTAAGGACTATAAACTTACTAAATGGAAAAATATTTGTTCTCTATTATCTTGAGAAATGCAATATGAATTTGGAAGCAATCAGAGCCATTGGATGAACCATTGGACAGGAATCGAGTGGGGTCCATCATAAGGACTATAAACTTACTAAATCAGGCTGATGGTGAGCTCGACAATGCCGTGATTCCAAACCTCAAGTCACGGGTTGGGCCCAAATACGCAGGAAATCCCATGGGATGGTTTTTGGAAGTTTTCATAAGGACATTATTCAGAAACATCAGTCTAGAAGAGTTAAACTTGCCAATATTAAAGATTTGGCTTGCTCATCAAGTTTCAACCTCTATATAAGGGTCAACTTTGAGAGGCAAGGATCCTTTCTGAACAACCCTAGAGAGAGAGAGTTTGAGCCATAGTTACTAGGATCTGGAGAGAGGGAAGACCCTAGAGCAGAAGCAGGAGCGTGGGATGGAGCAATGCTTGAAAATCCATAGTTGAGGAGCGTGGGATGGAGTAATGCTTGAAAAACTGTAGTTGAGGGATCGAGATCCGAAAATTTTTTGGTAAAGGTATCAAGATCCTGTCAATTTAAATTTTCTAGGATTTAATGATAAAGTATATGGGATTGGGGTTGTGCGAAGCATAGAATCAAGGCTCCAAAAGATCACTTAACTGGGGCACTCTAGTTCCGGAATGACTTCCAATACATGGACTCAAACTAAGTGTCCTTGACCTTATTTTAACTCCTTTGGATTTTTCACTTAGATGCCATTGGGCAATATGGTTGACGAGAGGGCAGAGGCCTCTTATCTTCCATGCTCTCTCCCTCTCCTCCCTTACATGTTAATGCTTAAAATTAAAATTTTTTGTATTCTGACTATCCTTGTGCTTTCTCTCCAAAAGTGGTGGGCAATGCCATCACTGCTTCGCATTCACAATCCTAGCAACTTCTCTCTCTCAAGTGGTGAAAATCTCTTCTCTCTCTCTAACCCCCCGCCCCACCCCATCCCACCAAAAACAAAAAGAAAATGAGAGGTGGACAGGACACAGTGAATTACACTCTAGGTGGGTATCAAAACAACCTCTTCTAGTGAAAGCTTTGAAGTAGGCTCGAATTTGATTGTTTAGAGCCTCGGCTCTGTATAAACTTTTCCCTTACATAAATTATAGGTTATGAAAAGATAAAGAAGCTCCCCAAGTAGGGATGTGTCAAATTGTCTATAGCTCATAGATTAGACAAGAATTGTCATTCACAACAACTAAAATATGCTGGTGACCTATGCTCCCATTGTAAATGATCGCCTCGCTCCCAATGTAGAAGAAGCTCGATTCCAAGTTCATTGAGGATCTACTAATTATACATGGATCCAAATTTTGGATAAGAGAGATGTGAATCCCATTAACCAGGGATCTAGATGCCCAAATTTCTGGATTGCGATCCCCAAAGGCAAAAAACACCTGGAATCGAGATCTCTACCTTCGAAGCAAGGTATCGAGCTTCTGGAGCTAAATCGACCACGTACTTGGGAGGTTCCAATAACTATGGCTTGAGCATGAATTTGAGGTCATGTCTCGAAGGATAGCCGCTGAAACTGATACAAAGCTTCAAAATACAGATATTTATGATATTTCTTCGAGCTCTTGAGAGCAAAAATCAGGAAATTGAAGAGCAAAGCTAGAAGAGTTCTAGAAAGAGAGTCACATTTTTTATGCCCTTGCTTCTATAAGCAAGGTATACAGGGTTTATATCGATCCTAGAGTCTCATATATGTAAATTTTCTTATTTCTTGAGTTCTCGACTGTCTTTTGTAACCACAGACAAATTTCTTATAAGCAGTTAGAACTCTTACCGACCCCATGTTTAAATGAAAACTCTAGATTGTTATATGACCTTGCGTGAGTTTGTGTGCGTTCTCTAGTTTACGTGTCTAGAGTCACATCTTTCTAAAAATTTAGTACACTTGTTTGCCTAAAACTTATATTCCTTTTTGAGTTTCAGTGCAATGGATTTGTGGCTAGGCACCGAAGGGAGACCATAACATACTCTAGTGCGTGCAGGTAAGACCATAACATACTCAAGTTCGTTTTCTAGTTTCAATGCAATGGAGTCACGGCTAGGCTTATATTATTGGGGTCATGGGGGGTGCAGGCGCCTAGAGACATAAACTGGGGGATTGGCTCTAGGATCCTACTGTGTGCCATGCATAGAGAAAGAATGCATCTTACTTAAAAGTGAAGCTGCAAATGTAGTCGCATAAACCTGGCAACTATTGATAGAATTCTCAATCTGGAAATCCAATATTTGAGATTTTGAAATGGTTACTCCTAGGAATTGCATTATTCAAGAAGAATGAATCACATTATCACCACTCATGATGATGAGCCACATGCTTCCAAGATCATGTTTGTCAGTTTCAAGCTGTGAGAGCTCGAGGGAGAAGTCCAAAACATTGGAATGAATAGTGATATTTACAAAAAAATTTAACTAGGAGTCTGTGGCCAGTAGATCTACGTCAGATTCTAGGTCAGATATGGACTTTGTGGTCCGAAAGAAATACAAGAGTATTTGAGGATAGGGAGGCCAACCCCAACACTCATGCTGCTCACACCCGGGCCATAGTGATCCATTGGGCACAGCACCACAGAAGCTTCAAAGACCTGGCAACTGCCGACCTCCTCAATGGTTGGCTCAATGTTTTGGAGACTAGGCCAGATCGCATCTCCCGTTCTTCACTGTGGAAGCCCCCAAAGGTCAACCAGATTAAGCTCAACTTCAAAAGCTGCTCCCATGGCAACACAGGCCTTGTGGGCATCAGTGGTCAATTTAGAGGCCATAGCTACAACACCATTCTCAATTATTCCGGTCACATTGGTCATGCGGACTAGAGAGGGAGCAATTCACTCCTAGACAGCATCAAGAAATACAGTCACAGGTGGAAGGGGACTCAAAAAATGTCATTGCATGGGCCTCAGGTGCCTCCACCTGCCCATGGCGGCTTCAAAGCATCTTCGAGAATATTTTCTTTCTATGCAAACATCTCCTTTTGACATACCTGGCAAAAGGCGAATGCTAGAGTGGATGTACTCCCAAAGAAGGGGGTTATTTGACCTGTCATCAGCTGAACCTAATCAGCAATTCTTCGAGTCCACAGTATTGACCATTTACCTTTTTTTCCCCCCTTTTATGCATAATTTGCTTTCTCTAGCACCATTTTTAGAATGGTGTGCTTTCTCAAGTTTTTTGTACACGACCAAAAGGTGGCCCATTGGATGCGTTCACTTTATATCATGTAACTATATGAAAATTTAATAGAAATAAATTGTCAGCAATTCAATAAAAAAAAAAAAGAACAAGAGAAGAAAACTGAGATAGTCAGTATCCCTATGCACAATTATTTTTTTTATTTTTTTTTTACCAAATACAATTTGAACTTGGGATGTAGCGTTACAGTCGTCAACACCTTCTCCAATCAAGCACCTTCTCCAATCAAGCACAAGGACCAATCCTAAACAGGGTACATCTGCTTGTTTGGAGTTTTGGACTTTTGGGACAACTTCAAACAGGTCAAACCATGGACCTTTTTCACCATACTGGGATGTCTACCTCTAAGCCAAAGCTTAAGGCGGAACATTGACTTTTGGGACAACTTCAAACGAGTCAAACCATGGAACTTTTTCACCATACTGGGATGTCTACCTCTAAGCCAAACCTTAAGGGGGAACATTCCTTCTCTGTGTGTCTGTGGCTACATGCAGCTTTTCCATAGATGGTCCAAACACTGAGTCACTTTGAAAATTACCCGCTTCAAATTCCAAAAAACTATGACGAAAATAGAGTAGAGGGCTACAAGTTCTTCATAGTTTGAGATATACAATAAATAAAAAACTACTATTTTGACTCGATATACTTAAGATATTCATGGACATACCAAAGTAGGAAAAGATAAAATCTGCTTATTTTCCTAAGAAAGTAAGATCTTATTTTCTAGGACAGCAAGACCTCATTTTCATATTGTATGAAACAGATTTGCAAGAGCTCGTGATGTTATAGATAGACAGAAGAGTTTGGGGCTAAGTGCACAAACGTTTCAGCAATTTTAAAGAACAAAGAGCAGATTTCTTGCATCAAACATTGTCAGTTTCTCGAGATGGTTAACACTTAACAGTATACAATACATGGGCAAGAAAGCAGTAGGGAAATTCTTCTGTACGAAGCACATGGTGGACTTGCAATTATTCATGTTACAAGCCAAAAAACTAAGGGAATGCATATTATAATCAAAGAACTATATCTGTTGGGGCCATCACAGTCCAGTGAAATGATGGATGGTGATGGAGTGAGGCCCCACATTGGCTCATGCTCTTTCCTGGTGGGTCCCACTCTCTCAATCACAGTCCATTCCATCAAATGGTCGTGACCACAATTGTCTATTGTTCTGTATAATTTATAGGATTATACTAGCTCTTTGTTAGTAACAAGTTATTGTTTCCAGAACTTGAAAATCATTCTCAGTACCTTGGGCCATTCTGCAGGTAAAGTTTCAAGAACCAGTTTCGCAGCCTGAGTTCCAAAAGCCTCATGGCGAGCAATGTTGAGCAGCTCGCATGTGTACTCACTTTGAAATCTCATGAGATAACGCACTGCCTGAACAAAAGGAAATGAAGTTCCCCTTGAAATATCAACAAAGAGATCTTTATATACTTAGTGCTTATTATAAAACGTACTAGATTTTCAAATGAAAATATTAGAGCCTTCTTTCACGTGTTTAATTATGGAATAGAAATGGGAGATGCATAAAGTTTTAGGAATCAGTTGGCTCTAGCAAAAATACCTGGGCACGCCACCACCTTCTATCCATTTTGCGGTGATTCTTAACCAAATTTCCACTAATTTCTGTTGTCGGTTGCATCTCATCCCAAGGATTACCCCATACTCTGCGATGATAGAATATAATTTGATTGCATGGATTGATGAAACATAGTTTCCAAGCACAAGACTATTAGAGTACACTACAACTTGTAATTTGGAAAAAGGGTTCCAGTGGATCATCACCATCCAATGAAATGATGGATGATAATGGGCAGAGGGTGGGACCCACACTGGGGTCATGACTAACTGATTGTGGGTCCCACACTCTTCATCACCATGCAACATTTCATTGGATGGTGATGACCCAACAGAATGCTTTCTCATGGACCATTGAATTATAATACATATTTTCCCAAATGGTTTGCCTTTTTGTATTCAATGACCAAAAGATTACTGCAAGAATAGTCTAACAAGTTGCACAGAAGGTACAATAACACCACCTTGGGACCCTTCCAGCCCATATTTCCTTGGATGTGTAATTCTCTTTGCTGGTTATAGTACCATTCTTCCAAGCATCCTGCATCTTTGCAAGTTCAAAGGCCTGTTCCTGACATTCAGCCGATGTCTCAGGAAAGAAGTAACAAGACCAGTGAGAGCGTGACATACCTACAGAACAAATCCATAGTCTAAGGAGATGCAAATTAAAAGTTCATCATTATTGTTTGATGAATCATGAACAACTAGTTGAAAAATCTGTTGATATTTAGCATTAGGCAAATGTCTACTACAAGCATATGGACTATGACATACTAAGTCCAATGAGATCACAACAGTTCAATAAAACCGTGGACAGTGACTAAGAACAGACAGGAACCTGCCACAATAACATTTGTGCCCAATGGTGAGCCCAACTCTCTCTCCATCACCATACATCTTCATTATATGCTGATGACCCCAGTGGACAATGATTTCCAACTGTCCACAAGATTATAGTACAGTTTCCTTACTATATACTGAACTAGAAACATCACCAAAGAAATGCTATTACTACCGTGAAAGCTTTCATGGTCCCACTCTCTCTCCATCACCATCCATCATTCCATAAGATGGTGATGATCCCAATGACCTACGAATTTCTTTTATCCATTGGATAATAGTATACTTTCACCTAGCATATACTAAAATAGGAACATCACCTGAGAAAGCCTAATACTACCTTGACAGCCTTCATGGTCAGCTCTATTGAAATATTTCGTAACAAGAACCCTCTTTTCACCGATTGCAATAGAAAGAAGCCCAACCATTCCAGCAATTTGAGCACCGATACCAAATCCAGGCTCCCTTTCCCAATCAGCAAGGAGAAACCGTGTTTGAGGGTCTCTACAATTGCGTGGATGCTGATGCATCCACAGATCACGTTGAACTGTCCTAGTTGAAGGAAGATTATCTACATCAGAACCTTCGACCTGCAATGAACAAATAGCTAAACAATAAGGTAATAAATAAATAAAAAACAACAATAGCATTAATAATACATAATAAATAGTGCCAATCGAGTGACCCTCATTCGAAATAAAACCATCTCCCATGCGTGTTTCAATGACTCATAATAAGTGGTTTTGGGTTAATAGAAGTACCTTGCAACCTAGTTTGCAATGCGTCTCTGTTATATTTGGTAATTGAATAGTCCAGACTCCAGGCCAAAAAAAGAAGAAGCAATGTTTAAGAAAAGGGATCAGCCATTCCGATCCGAGTCGGCAGTTTTGAAAATTAAAAAATAATAATAAATAAATTAAAAACAAGTGGGAATTGGAGATTCCAAGGCTCCCAAGACCTGGATCATCCACCCATCAGTCCGGATCAGAATCGGCCAATTCCAATCTGGTTTATTTTTTTCTCCAACCATGAAAAAAGTACTATTTTATCAGCTTTTGCTTCTTCTTTTTTTCCCTTTATTTTGTATATGTTTGCTCAATTTTCTCAAGTTTCTCAATTTAGTTATACAAGTTGAGTTCATACTCAACTTCATGTATTTAATTAATACATCAATACACAAGTCATTTACATTTTTTATGACATTTTTAAGTCAATATACAACTCTCTGGGTGCTGCCGTATAGTGCTCCAAGACACCATAAGCAAAATACGCAGCAAGTCACCAATAGTTTCTCGAATAAAATGAAAAATCCTATATACGGTGATTTTGAATGGCTGCCCAAAGTTCACATGTCAAAGATGTTGCCTCACATTAGGATTAGAGTTGGTGAAGGAACAAACACATAATTAAAAGGAATATAAATGAATACGGGCGAAATTTCTAACAAAATGACAACTAAACCTAGAAATTGACTATTATAACTAAAGATCGAGGTAAGACTGATGGAACAATGCTAGAACTAGAGTGGCCCACTCTAAAAAGAAAACCATCATGAGCGAAGTCCAAATCTTCATAACTGTATAATTGCAGTAGGGGCTGGTCTAAAGGCAGCATACCGCACAAAAGACAATTAAGGCAGATCATCTGGGAAAACACCACCACTATCCACCCTAAAAGTATTCAAAGGAAGATTTAGGCCTCATGAAAAGAAAGCTGAAAGCAGGGAGTAGAAAGTACATTTAAAAGAGCTAAAATGATTAGAATGTGGGAATATCAAACCAGAAAATCAAAATCAAAATAAGAATAAAAAGGTGAGAATGTTGAGATGTTAAGAAGGACTATCACTAAAACATGTAATTTGATGTTTTACATACCATGAAAAATACAATGAGCAAGACAAGAATGAAACATTATCTGCTTGATGATTGGAATGGAGCAGATGCAGCCAGATAATTGATGATGATGGCTAGCTGTCTGGTTGTTCACTAGTTGTTACTACATAAATACAATAAGACCCCTACATAAACTAAGTGGGAATCCAAGTTCATAAGATATACAGAACTATGAATCATAAATTCAGTAAATAATGGGAGAATCACTTGCAAGAAGTAATGGATAAGATGCATGAAATTTCAACAGCATATTTTTTATTCATCCACTTCCACGA
The DNA here is from genome assembly GCF_000471905.2 of Amborella trichopoda. Next base: position 1,486,763 of record NW_006500337.1, on the reverse strand, counting down.
CTCCATCTTGTAATGGCTTTTGATCGGCCATCCATTATACCTCCAAAACAACAAGCCTATGACTGCTTCAAACTTCCGTATTCTAACTTATTAAACAGATTTGTCACTGGCGGACAAACACACATTAAGCACACAAACCAAACACAACATACACGATGCACGAGTGCACATGCTCATGCACCAACAAATTCCACAATCCACAAGATCACCAATCCTAGTATTTGTGTATGCATGCATATCTTAAGCTAAAATGTAATGCACACACGAAGATTCATAATCATACATATTGAAACGAAATAGATGGGTCTATGAATGCCTACACATCAGCAGACGTGCATGGACATGCCCTGCATGCATATAACAAGTCACACGATACTACTCTATAAACACACAAATAAGCAATACAGAAATAATTTTTCAACAGAGACATGATCTCTTGAAGGAGTTCATGAAAAAACTTGTAAAAACATACCCACGGTGGAAATACAGGTTCAGATCCTCCATGATGCCCCAACTGCCTCCCCCCACCCAATTGTAAAGTTGGTGGGTGCAGTTCAAGACCTAAATACCCTTTCCAAAGACTCCAATGAGGAAATGTTCCATTTTCTCCATAGCTGTCAAGTTTCTTATTCTTGATTATGCTCAATTTGCAGTTCTCGATATGAGGAGCTTTGGGTATATCAGACTGGTTCAATCCCTGTTTACTCCAAAAGGTATAGTCCTTGCTTGGTGCTTGGTGTAACTGTGAGCTCCACATCGAATACAACAGAGAGAGTTTCTGATCAGTGCTTCTATCACTATCTGCCCCATTTTCCGCCTCTTTTGGCAATGAATTGCAGCCTATTGGTAAAGCAAAGCACCTTCAATTCTCCAAATCCATTAAGAAAAATCCCAAGTATTCCAACAAGTTATGTAACAGAAGAAATCAACAAAAAAGCCCTGCAATTTAGAGGTACGTAACGGAATGCCATGAAACATAAATGCGGTTACTATATTAGTCATTTTAACTGAAAAACTCCCAAGAAAATAGAAAGTTCTTTACAATGACATGCAATCAAAAAGAATATAAGTTACCCTTCAAAGAGAAAAAGTAACTAAAAAATGGAAAGAACGCCTTAAATTCATTTTGATCTATGCTGGTACTCTGCAATTCTATCTTGATATCATCTAGTGAGACCACTTATCAAATGCAATAATGGAATTCAAGTGTTTTTCATAAATTGTGAACTTCTTTTATGGGAATTGATCTTTAATTGGGTAATTGTCTGACAACTTTCATAAAGATAAAAATTATATGACAATAATTACTGGAAAATAGACAAATTTTCAATTCACAGTAGTTCACCAACTGAGAGACATGAAAGGGAAAAAAAATCTTCATATGGGCTTTCCTATTAGAGAAAACAATCTTTATGTGGGCTTTCCTATTCTTGGATAAACTGATAAAGAATGAAAGAGCTGCATGATACCAAACAATTAACATATGCAATTGAATCAAAAGATGGACCCACTTACCCATTTCCTTGGGTATCTGATTTCTCCTGAATTTAACGTCCTGTGTTGTTGCAGGAACAGAAAAAGAAAGCCCAACCTCCATGGATTTGTCACTAGTTCTGTAAGTACTTGCAGCAAGTAACAGAAAACTGACTAAGGCCCCAGATAAAAAGGCCATTACCCCTGTGCATGAACAAGAGGAGCTCATTTGCAGAGCCTTCTGAGAAAATCCTCTCAAAAGCTTCTTTTGAATGTCACCTTCCATCTCTCTCTCAAAGACCGATGATAGTTTCTTTATACATCTCCTCCACGGATTTTCTCTGTTCTGATCTTTTCTTCCGCACTGTCATGGAGCAGAGATGCTCACTCGCTTCATGCCTCTGTAGACTTCTCTCTTCGGAATGCAGTCTCTCTCAAAGTAATCATTATCTCTTCTTCTAATCCTGAGTTTTCCTATGCCTTCTTTTCTTGGACATTAAATTTACAGACCCACAAAGCTGTCTCTGTCTTCATCTGCACTTTACCCATGCTTCAAAAGCAAGTCACGAGCACAAAGATTCTCTCTCTCTCTTTCCTTCCTGGTTTCTTCCTCTCCCACGTTTGGCTCACTTCCCAACTAATCACAACGTTCTCTCTCTCTCTCGTTCTCTCTCTACTTCCAAACTAAACAAACTCTCTCTAACAAAAAACACGCACTCTCTCACTTCCCAACTAATAAAATAACCCTCTCTCTCTCTCTAAAACTTTCCCTCTCCTGCCAGGCTCCAGGCTAATCTCTCTCTCATCAGACTGGATATACTCCTCTTTCTGCCTCTTTAAAGCTTAAACTGAACACATGTTCTTTCTAAATATCCTCCTTCCAAAATTCGCAGATTCCCATCAAACCAAAAAACACACACTCTCTCTCTCTCTCACTAAAACTCTCTATTTACAGTAACTAAGCTCTCCCTCTCTACATCCAGATTGGATATACCCTGTTTACGCACTCTTCATTTTTAAACCGAACACATTTTCGTTTCAAGTTTTCTCTTCCAAAATTTGTCAGATGTAGAGAGAGAGAGAGTTAGAGAGAGAAAGAAAGCCATTAAAGCCCAGCAACCACACAATCATTCGCAGGTGACTGCATTCCACCTGCAAATTTCTGGAGAGAGAGAGAGAGAATATATTCCGCTGTAAGCATCTCTTACACGGACCCGTGCCCGCTGATCTAAGCCGTCAATGCGATGATTTTAATCATGATCATACGGTGGTGAATTGGAGTAAGATTGAAGAAAAGGATGGATGATAACTGGGGTGGGTATGAAAATTGTATCGGGATTTGGAGTGCCGAGAACCCCACAAAAAGCCTGCACAATCTGATATTGTGATTTTAATGAAATGTCCATTTTCTTAGTTTATATATCAAAACTGCCCTTGCACATGTTAAAAAGGCATTGTATGTTATTAAAGTGGCGCCATTATTGGGTTTTACGTAAAGAAATTTATAGGGAAATTAATAGAGGTATACATACATTTCAACTATTTAATATATTGTAGTCTTTTATTTTTTTTAAATACAATCACGAATCATAATAGTTGAAAAAGGGAACAATTAAATTGTTGGAAAGTTAGGTTTACTTTTATTAGTTTTTTTTCTTATATAAAAGGAAAAATGTTTGATGAATTGGGCGACCCAATGCCCCAGCCCTGGTTTTTGAAAGATTTGGGATTCGAAATATATTCTAAACCACTTTAGTTGAGTTTGATGGTATTCGATTAACTAAAGCGAGAGGTATAAATAAATTACAAAATAGACATCTTTAAAGATCAATTTTTTGTTTTTTAGATTTGGAAAAGTACATAATAAAATCATTTATGTTTTGGTAAAAAGTGGTCACAATTAGATGTGAAATTGGGTGGTTGCATTTATTTCATTGACCATGCTCGAAGTTCAAAAGAAATTTTTTCAAACTTTATGATGCACTCGGTCTATCAGATTTTACTTCGGATGATTGTAAACAATTATGACCTCCCTGTACCAAAGATAAATGGTCTCCGTATATACAATCACGACAGATTTATAATTATGGTGATCTATACAATAAACATATAAAGTTTTATATTCAAAAACCATATCCAATATAGACATTAGGAGGGTGAACACACTAGGACAATGTACTCGCATTTCCCAAGATCTACTTAAACCCAACTTAAAGGAAAGTAGTAAAACTTTAACTTTTAATAAATCAAATGTAAATACAAAAAAATTATCTACAAAATTATCAAGGCGGTCAAATGATCCCATTTGACATTGGGATTGAGATGGTTAGTTTCATTGCAATCAAGTGCCCCTCTAGAAAATGTGTTACCAATCTACCCGCATTTAAGATTGGGAACACTAAATAAGTAGGACATTATGGTAATTTAATCACACTTAGGTTATCTAAGTTAAACGAAAATGGTTTGATCGAGTTGCAGCACCATCAAAATAAGTAAAGCCTATGTTCATAACTCATTAAAAATCTCAAGTAAAGCATTGAAAAACCTTTACATCAATCATCTTGACTTGAACATTATAGTTGTGAAAAAAATTAAGATTTCAAGCTCTAAATATAATGTATATTATAATTATTTTTTTACACCGTCCATTTCACACTAAAAATAAGTTTTCACAAATCCACAAGATCTGTACCATTTTTAAAGTTTCAAATTTTATTTGTCGGTGTTGAAAATTGATACTATCATTGACACTTCTGTGTTTCGAAAAGGCCAATTACCTTTGAATCTATTACTACAAAAAATGAATAATAATTTTAGATATTTTTTGTTCTATTTGCAAGAGGATCTAAATTAGGATTCCTTTTTTTAAAAAAAGACGTCCTATTTTTAAAATATTTGGAGCTTGAACTCAAAGTACTATTTAATTGAGAATTTATTATTGTAAATTTGCCCATTCATGTTACTATCCCATGATGCTAAACACAAATGTAACAATCCTAAAATTTCAAAAAAAAAAAG
>NW_006500337.1:1468056-1478650 GCF_000471905.2 Amborella trichopoda | reverse complement strand
AGATTATACTTAATTATGCATTTATTGAAAGTGAAACTGTTGATGCATTTCTGTTAATAGATCTCATTTTGGAAAATATTGATATCTTTCAACCATGATTATTTTTAGGATTATGATGATCACTTACTGAGTAGCCAAACTCATCAAACTATGGTAAAATTTTTCAGGATAACTGCGGCTTCATTTTGAGTGCTAGTCAAGATCAACTTTGGGAAGATATTGTAGTTTTGCTTAAACTTTCTTTATTTACTTTGTAAGACCTCGCCATTGTAAATTTATCCTATCAATAGATGTATATATGTTTTGTCTGTCACATCTCAGGAATAACAGTACTGTAAATTCTTGGGGTGTGACAACAAATCAACTCCAATGGTTCTTAGTATTAAAATAAGGGATTGTATACAATGAGAGCATTTACCTTTGATACAAGGAGGTCACATTTCCTTACAACCATTTGATGTGAAATTTGATAGCTTGGATGTGTCATGAAGTTTGAGAAAATTTATTTTGAAGTTTGAGCATGGTATTGGAATAATTGTAGCCACCCAATTTCACATCCAATTGTCAAGATTAATGTGACCACCTTGTATCAAAGGTAAATGGTCTCATTACATACTTTCCCTTAAAATAAACCCAACTTGGGTACAATGGATAAGAATGTCAACTGTGGTGAGATCAATTCTCATCGGAAAAATCACTCTTGAAACCCTAACATTTGCAAAGGGATTGTATATTATGAGACCATTGACACGTTCTCAACCACCCGATTTCAAATTTAATTATCGGTGATGATTGTGACCTCCTCATTATGAGAAATCTAATAAATAAATATTTTTTTGTATATAGAATTGTGTACAAGGTCCCCAACTTATAGGGTGATAAATCGTGTATGACTGAATGCACCTTCGTAATGTGGTTACACAGAAAATGAAAGAAGATATTACACAGTAAATATATACAAGTTTCTATTAATTCACACTCCCCCTCAAACTCGAGATGGTTTGGTTGAAATCGTGGAGAGTTTGGAGAGAAACTGAGAGTATTGAGCTGCAGTATGTGTTTTGGTGAAGAAGTCACCCAGTTGCTCAGAGGAGGCAATACATGGAAGAGAAAGTGCACATGCCAAGAATTCTTGCCGGACAAGGTGACAGTCAACTTCAATATGCTTGGTGCATTCACGGAACTCTGAATTTTTTGAAATGTAAATGTCACTCTTATTATCACAATAAAGTGGTGTGGGAGTAGCAACAATAACACCTATATCCGCAAGTAACCATCGAAGCCAAACAATTCCAGTTGTAGTTTGTGTCATAGCTCTATATTCGGCTTCTGTTGTCGATAGGGCAATACGTTTTTGTTTCTTACGTTTCGAGGACAAAAGTGAGTCACACAAAAAAATGCAAAATCTTGTAGTTGATTTGCGATCACTTGGGGTTCCCTGCAAAATCCGAGTTTGTATATGCCCACAGTTCAAGTGAGGAAGAAGAGGAGAAAAACAAAACCTAGTGTCGAGTATCCCTGACATGACGAATGATGCGTAATACTGCAGCTAAATGAATAGACCGAGGGGCACTCAAGAATTGGCTAACTAGATGTACAACTTATCGAGACGAGAAATTGTCAAGTATAACAATTTCCCAACCAACTGACAGTAAAAGGTTGGATCTAGAAGTAATTCACCATCTGTTGCTTGAAGTTTGACAATCAATTCAGTTGGAGTGTCAACTCTCTTAGTATCATCCATGAGGCGGGAGACAAATTCAAAGGCATACTTGTGTTGAGATAATAGATAACCATGGGGAGAATGAACAACTTCTAAGCCAAAAATGTAGCACAAGAACCCCAAGTCTTTCATTTCAAATATTTAATTGAGTTTTTGTTTGATCTTTTGAGTAGTGCCTTGATCATCATCAGATATTATTATATCATCTGCATAAAGTAACAAATGTGCCCTCAGGAGAAGTATCAGACACAAATAGGGTTGGATCATGATGGCTCTATCGAAAACCTGCTGACACGACTACATTACAAAAATTTTCAAATCAAGCACGAGACACTTGTTTGAGTCCATATAGAGCATATCGAAGCCTACATACCATATTCTAAGAATCTATAACTCCAGGAGGTAACTATATACTTCCTCGTCAAGATCATCATTGATAAATGCATTTTGGATATCTAACTTATATAAAGGCCATTTGTCGTAGAAAATGCGATTGTCTACAAGGACATTATTTATCTCCTTATGGGATTGTATGCAATGAGACCATTTACCTTTCGTATAGGCATCCCACAATTACTTACCATCATTCAATGTGAAATATGATAACTTATGTGTCAAATTTGATGGCTTGGGGTGAGTCATGAAAATCAAAGTGTTTTATTATTTTTTTGGAACTTTGTGTCTATTCAATGTCAATCTTACAACTATCTATTTTGAAATTTAAGAGACAAAAATGATTGTGACCTCTATGTACAAAATATAAATAGTTTATTTGTAAACAATCCTGTATGAATCTCACAAAAAAGCATCTTAAAAAGCTTTTGATATTATCATTATTTTATGGTTTAAGTACTTTGTAAAGTTGCTGTTGTACTTCAAATCCCACAAAAAGTGTAGTTCGAAAAACATGTAAACCATATACTTGAAAAGAGGCGTGCACTTCGTATAGAACCGAGGCTCTAACTAATCAAGGTAGAGCACACCTTCAATAGTATAGAGAAATGTGGTTTTAATATCGAAAATCTTTGTGATAGCCGTAAAATATAATTTCATATCTAATTATAATATTTAAAACTTCAAAAATGATCGAGCATATCTATGAAAACTTGAAAATCTTAAAAATTAAAGGTCCAAAAATATATCACAAGATGCACTATTTCCAAAACTTGAAATTCATTTATTTGTCCTGTCCATGTATCTTGATGTCGAGATGATCAATTTGACGATATTTGAACATCAAAACAACCTCTTCTAATGAAATTTTTGAGATACGCTCTAATTTGATTGTCTAGAGCCTCGGCTTGGCTCCATATAAACTTTTTCTTGAAAAGATTCATCTCTCCACCTTGATGGTTATGAATCTAAAAAAGAAAAGAACGAGAATTCTATTAAACCATAAAAATACTTCATCTTGCAATACATTTTTTAGACCTTTTATTTCATTATCTACACAACTGGACAATTTTTAGAGCTTCAAATTCTACACTCACGAGTAGAAATGGATTTGCATGTCATTACAACTTTTTAAGCATCAGATATGGTTTTATCTAGTCTAGTTTGAGATGCAGCCTTATTGAATTTCATAAAACCACAGTCTCAACAAAACCCCATCCATATTTTATTTAATTTAGGATTAACAAGGAAGTGTAACCACGCTCAATAAGGGATTAATAAACACCAAACCTCTAGGAGGGCTTACAAAAAATAGATGGTGGAGATTAGACATGACCTTGACCAATAAAATAGAACTCACAAATTTTTTTCTTTTTCCTTTTTTTGATTGGAATGGAAACATGCACATTGTTTGCCTTCCTAGTCGAATCTCGATCGTCCAACACTTGTTGGATGGTCGATTGTCAATCGAGAGCATAACTACCATACACTCCCTATTACCCAATGTTCAAACGTGAGAGTTCAATCCCCTAACCTCAACTCTTTATCCACCCTAGAATGTTGAGATAATACCTCAACTCTTTATCCACCCTAGAATGCTGAGGTAATACGCATGCGGGAAGTTTTAAAAAGGGAACATATAAAAAAAGGGTTGAAATCTTTTGCTAGGGGTCAAAATATTATAAATAACACTTGAAGGTGTATACTTTTAAATATTTATAAAAATAAAGCTTTAAAATAAAATTGAAATTTCTTTAAATTGCCAATATTTGGTGTTGGGAAGCCTAAGCAATTAGAGGTAATTTGATAATTTTACTCTAAAGTGATCTTAAACAAATGATATTTGGGGTTAAAATTACCAAATTACCTTTATTTATTCTAGCTTCCCAACATCGAGCACGAGCAATTTAGAAGTATTGCAACTTTTTTTGAGAATCTACCCGATTGATATAAAAATTTTAGAGCATATCCTCAAATGTAGTCGGTAATCTTTTGACATAGTGATATTGTAAAAGGTTTCAACCTCTTATTCGATATTTTCCCGTTTAAACATCTAGATTTGGGTTTTGCATAGTAGATGAATAAAAAGATATTTACAAAAATAAAAAATAAAAAGAAAAATAATTCTTTGGGGTATCTTGCCCTAGGCCATTCAATGGAGAGATATGTATCCCATCTATTGAATCTAATCAGCGGATCTTGATCTTCGTTTTATACGAACAATGTCAATCAAAGTAAGACACACCTTGAAATAGTGTTGAAAGATGTCATCTCACTACTGGAAATCTTTGTGATGGCCTGAAAATTTATTTTCATCTCTAATTATAAAATCTAAAGCATAAAGAATAACGAAGATTGACCAAATCTATGAACACTTGATAATCTTGAAAATTGACAATCCAAAAAATGTATAAGATACACTACTTTAAAGTCTTGAAATCTAATATTTCTTATGTTCATATATATTAAGGTCGAAAATATTGATTCAATTATTTTTTAGCATCGAAACTTCTTCTAGTGAATTTTTGAGGTGTGCCGTAATTTGATTGTTTAAGGCCTCGCCTTTATATAAACTTTTTCCCCCATGCGAAGTTTTTTTGACACCAACATTGTCTTGTGGTCTTTATTAATTTTGTAATGCTAGTTTAGGAATTTCTCAAGGACAAGAAGGCTATTTTAGGTACTAAAGTATTAGGGATGAATTATAAAGGTAGTAGGCACACTTTCCAACTCTCTACAGCTGGCCTTATTGTCACTTCATGTCGTTCCCATGTTCCCCATAGGACCACAAGCTCTTTTCTGAAGCAAAAAAAACCAAAGTGTTATTTTTATACTGAGACCACAAACCAAAAATGCCAGAAATATCCTCACATTTGGATAATATATTCCTAGTTCCTTTTCTATAAAGAGTTAAAGACAAGGTAAGTAAATAATATTATTCTCTTCCTTAACTATAATAAGCCCAGTGGTATTTCTTAAAATGCAACCCATGAAATTTGAAACTTTGTGGGTCGTGAATCTCCACAAAAATCATTTTTTTTCTCATATAAGATACCAAATGTTTCCAAAATAAAATAAGTACTTAGTACTCATATTTAGAAACATTACATGGCAACTATACTTTGTTCTTCAGGTTTTTGCGTTTTTAGTTTGGGACTCTCTAAGGAGATACTGGAGAGTTCCTCCCTCGCTCAAAACTTCGACTTACGAGAATTTTTTTAATCGAAAATTTTAGGAAACACGTAAGAATTACTAGATGATTATTTTAAATGAAAAAATAAAAATAAAAAATTTAAATTTTGTTTCACTTAGATCTAGCCATTAAAAAATTGGATAGTTTCTAACACATAGACAGTTTATTTCAAAAAAAAAAATTTGCAGAGATTATTCTATAGATTGTAAAGATTAGAATCCCAAAAATTTAAGGTCTAAAAAAAATCTAGAGCATGTGTTTTGTCTGAGGGAGGAAATGGATAGTACCCTCATTGGGAGGAAGAGATCTTCTAACGACTAGCTAGACTAGGGCCCTTAGTGTGTCGGGTTTGGGCAAGGCCCAACAGTGCCCGAAACTGGTGTCACAATCATGTAAGATAGGCCTGGCCCATGCTCACAAAATTAAATTTTGGGCCCGGCACGTACAAGGTCTGAACCCAGCCTGAACCCGAGAAAATTGGGCCCGACTAAACCGGGCCCTTTAAAAATACAGGAAATTTTTTATATTAAAATATTATAGAAAGTCTTGGGGGCATGGGCCTGGTTCAGGCTATCGAAGGCTTGGTCTGAAAATATAAAGGGCCTACCAAAACCTAGGTAGAAACCGAGCCTGGCCCCGATTGGACCCCTCCTGAACCCAACCCCAACTGGGCAGGCCCGAAAGTCTGCGGTCTGACCCGACCCGTTAAACACCCCTATAGGATGCTTTCCAAGCTAATTCTAGGAACGTACGAGAAGAAGAGATCCATTGATGTCCTTCAAGGAGAAATGTAGCCGTTGAGGTTGGAAGAGAGGATTATGGGCCAAGCTATAGGGTGTGGCCATCACCAAATGCTTTGCCTTGATGCATCACTGGTGATTTCAATGTCCCCGAGAGCTGTAACATTAGGATACAAGAGGAGGAGGACTGTGGGTGTCGAGGGATCGAGAACTTCATCTCTAGCCACGAGTTGATTGATATACTTTCGATCGAGCCTAGTTTTACTTGGTCTAATCATAGCTCAGAAAAGATGATTATGTCTAATCTCCACAAAGTCCTGGTCTCCTTGGTTTGGGCTTCCCAATTTCTGGGGGCTGCTGCAATGCTGATCATATGTTAGTTATGTTTGACATAGATGTCCATATTCTGGCCCCTCAACCCTTAAATTCAAGTTTACTTTTCTAGAAGACACGAGTCTACCCGGGGTAATTCAAAGATAGTGTTCTTCCCTCCAAATAGAAGGACGGTGTGGCTACAAACCAAACAGAATGCTTGAAGTCCTCAAAGAAAAGCTTAGAATAGGGAACAACGAGCACTTTGGAAGCTTGCCAGCCAAGCTCTTAGAAATCTCCAAGAACATGCTCGATGCGGAGGTGATCAGGGCAACAGGTGCCGCAATGTGATATCTAAAATTTTCTCACCAAGACAAAAAATGAAAACATATCACACAAATCTGTAGAAACTTACAACACCTCAATGATATCTAACAGCATGCGAGGCATCTTTCCTCTAGGAGTAGAACGAAACGGTCAAAATGAGAGTGTCGCTATAAGACTGCTTCAGAGTAGAAGTAGAAGAAATATTTTGGTCGCAGAGATCAAGAATCAAATGGCTGAAAGAAATACGAAGTTTTTCTGAAATCAACTCCATATGTAAATTTAATAACATATACATTTCGAAACTCTCAAGAGGCTAGCTATGAGATTGGGCAGCTACAGAAGTGGTTGTCATTCGATATTTCCAGCAGTAAATCAAAGCAGAGGGGAGCACCAAACCATGCATAGACACCGTCCCTTTTACAATGCTCTATCATTGGAAAGTGTGAATTATCTTGAAAATTTGTTTGATTTGGAGGAGATTAAGTGTGCTATCTTCAGCCTGATCATACATTAATACATGACAAGTCGCCAATAACGTGGTCTTCCATGAGTTTGTAAACTGTTAAGGAGTTCTTGATGATGTTCCAAGTGTTTCATCAAAAGGCTAGAGTAAATGCTGCAATGAATGCTTCTGTCGTTGTTCTCGTGGCAAAAGAAGGAACTCCTCGAGTACATTGATGATATCAAACCAGTCAGCCTATTTGCAAAGACACAAAATACTAGCCAAATTTTTAGCTAAATTCTGCTTCTTGAGGTTATAACCCAACCAAAGCGTCATTCATAAAAGGAGAGGCATATCTTGAATAGGCCCAAATAGGACACGAGTACATCCATTCCATGTAAATACATAAAAAAAACCAGGGGTTATTTGTCAATGAGATATACAAAAGGCATATGTTGCAGTACATTCGGGCCGCTTATAAGAAATCATGAAGTTCATAGAATTGGAGAGTAAATGGTGCTACTGATCTTGGAATTTTTGTCAATGATACACTTATGAATATTAATTAGTCATAGTCTAAAGGGTTTCTTCAAGGTCTCCGAGGGAATATGACAAGGGGACCAGTCATCCGCTTCTTGTTCTCTATTGTTCTGAAGTCTCAGTAAGATAGTTTACGCAGCGCTTGATAGAGGGTTGTTGTCAGGTTGCTTGAGGAGTTTTTGGATCACCTTAAAATTGAAAATTTCTTGATCATGGTCAAAATACGGGATGCAAATTTGACTCGCAGAAAAATGAAAACACCAGTTAAGTTTTAGAAACCATGTTTAACCAAACAAGGGACCCTACAATCACTAGGAACTGAGACAGTTTATCAAACAAGGTGTTTTGTATATCCAAGTCTACCCCAAGGGCTATTTATCAATTAAAAAGTCTATCCCATGGGCTGGGATACCTCGAGTGCACTAATTTTTTATGTCCTTGAAGTAAACTGTATCCTTAGGGCACACTTTCACAATAGGGTATGTTAGGATCCTAGAGATCCTTGCATTCGTTGTTTGATTGAACTTGAGATTCTGGTAATCAGCCAATTTTAACAATTTATTGAACATTTAATTATTGAGAGGCTGATATTTGTTAAATAATAATGAGATTAAATCGTAGTCTATATATTATCTACTAACAAGATAGTTGGTTCATATCACCAAAATTGGATTTTTTTGCAATATATTATATTTGAATTATTTGTTTTCCTTTTATTGGTAAATTAGATTTCTTTAATAAAATGCTTGCTCAATTGCTCACTTAATAGTAACATAAATGTGATAGTAGTACATTTTTTTTTACATTTTTTATAAATTCCTAGTCATACAACTTGGTACAATTTCTCAAAGATCCTAATTCACATAACTTTGCTGGTACAACTTGGTTATGCGAATTTTTATAACTGAATTAGTTGGGAAAAGGCTCTAATGATGATTATGAATGGGAGATCGCAATTAAGAATAATTGATCAGAGACTCCTCATGGCACAATTGCAATTCCAACTCGCATAACTAACTAGTGTAACTGATGAGTGACATTCCAACTTAAATGCATAAACATGATCTCAACTCACACAAATGACTGGTGTAACTTATAGGTTACAGTCCGATTGACACAATGCCTCACATCAAATCTCTTATTGTTATATATTCTTTCTTCACAATTCAAGAGAATGTGATTCCCATCCACTTAACAGGGATCCCCAATTGCTCAATGGTGCAGTCTAATAGTGTTCAAAGATTATAACTTATCGAGGCGGCCATGATTTCAAGTAGTGCCTCAGAATTCCAGTATCCTCAATGCGCCTACATCTCTTAAAATTATATACCCTTTCTTCACAACTTGACAACTTTTTCATAGTTCATAAAAAGCAAAACGTAACTAAGATGAGAAAGTTGGCTAGGGCAGTCAAGAAACAACATACCTATAGAATACATATAGTTGCGATGAAGATGTTGAGATGAACAAGTGGCAAGACAAAAAGGGATAGATTTCGAAATGAATACATTCAAGAGAATTTAGGTGTGGCACTAATAGGCGATAAGATGAGAAAAAATAGACTTAAGTGGGCTGGCTATTCTGTGCATACCCAGTATAACACCTGTTAGGAGGTGCAAGTTAGTTCAAGTATAAAGCTAAAAAAGGCAAGGCATAAGCTCAAAAGGACATCGTTAAAAGTAGTGCAAAAAGATATTGAGACTTATGGCCTTGTTGAGGGTATGACCCTTAATACAGCAAAATGTTAGACCATGATTCATGTAGCCGACTCCAATGAGTTGAAAAAAGACTTTGATGATGTTGATGATGCATATATATTTGTTGACAAAAGAAAATTAGTAGGAAAGCTTCCACTTGAAAGAGACTAAATTCCGCAGAAAACCATAAAAATGCATTAACAAAAAAAATCAAAAAGGTATCAAAAGGCCACATTGAGCTGGAGTTTGAAATGAATAAATGGAAATTGTAAAATCTATAATGCACACTCAACAACGCTTGGAACTTAAAGCCCTTCTTAGTTCCTCATCAGTGTCACGCTTATCTGTGAAGCAAAATTCACCACCAAAAACTCAAATTTTCTCCCTTCAAATCCATCTCCTTATAAACTTCAATCTATCAAGGTAAATTCACCTAAAGAACCATCAAATTCTTTTCTTTTATATGAAAAACATCAAATTCCTACCCCAAAAACTATACGAGATGGCAGATTACGACCTCCATATGAACTCCAATCTATCACAATAAAAAACCCATATCCAAGCACAACACTAATGGCTCCACCAACACCAATTGAAAACAACAATATCCAGGGTTTCTTCTCCTAATTATGGCAGAAATTGAGGTTTACTCGCCCTCCCTAAACTTGGCCAATGTGGAGGTTAGCTTTCCCAAATCACACCATGAACCCTAGAACTGAAACCCCGGTTCATGGTTGATCACTGCACAGCTACTCCTGGTCAGATGAGCAAGCATCCAAATATGACCCATATGTACAGCATAAACAACAGCAGCAAGAACACCAAGATGAGGATGAAGATATTAAGGACAGAGGAGAAATAAACTAGATTTTGCTAGTTATGAGCAAGGAATTTTTTCTGAACATAAAGTGCTCAAACAAAGAACCAGTCTTGATGGCTTTGAGGTGCAGAATCAGGAGATGATTCCTCTTCAAAACTTTAAACCAGACAGGAGCTAACAAACTTAAGGGAAGCAAGATGTGAGATCACTGCAGGATGAGAGAGAGAGAGATATCCCTGCAGGATGAGAGAGAGAGAGAGAGAGAGAGAGAGAGATAGAGAGAGAGAGAGAGAGAGGAGGTACGGAGTACGTAGTAGTACGAGTAGAGACGAGAGAGAGAGTGTGTAGTACGCCTACACTACGTACGTTAGTAAGTAAAGTAAAAGTAAGAATACGACGTACTTTAC
>NW_006500337.1:1450693-1465218 GCF_000471905.2 Amborella trichopoda | reverse complement strand
GTAAGTAGTAAGTAGTAAGTAAGTAAGTAAGTAAGTAGTAAGTAGTAAGAGAAGTAGAGAGAGAGAGAGAGAGAGAGAGAGAGAGAGAGAGAGAGGCTTTGTTCACATTTGTAAAAATTTTAACCAATACTCATTGCTTCATAGCATGTCTGACATGGTATCCAACAAGGTGAACAATAGACAGGCGTTATTGGTTTGAACAATTAGAGAATGGGAACATGGCAGCATACCTCCCAAGTTGAGGAGCCTTGTCTTCCCGTCCTATCTAAGTTTTCTTGTTCACCAGTTTCCATCAATTCTTGATTGCTAAATAACATTTCCAGCAATTCAACAGTCATGATGCCATCTTCGTTAGAGCCCAATGTCGCCTAGAAAAACAGAGCACTTGAATTTACATCCAAAAGACAAATCACAAATTCAAAATTGAGACTCTAGCTGTTGATAATAGCAATTTACAATTGCATTACCACATCATTACTCGTTGACAGCTAAGTTCAAATTTCATAACTTCCCTCAAGTCTCAAGAATCTAGAATTCAAAGGCATATGTAGCTACTGTAAAATTTCCATGCACTTGAATTTAATGAAATGACACCATAACAGAGTGTTACCCATATCCGGCCAATCAGTTTTCTATATACATAGGACCTCACAGGATTACAGTTTACAATATCGAAATGTGATAAAGGTTTAGGAATTTATTTGCTTGCTTTTCAAAAGGGTGCATAAGGGAGGTGCATAGTGGTTCAACCTGCTGAATTCCTATTATTTTTCAATTACTCAGAAATGTGGTAATATTTTTGTAAGTTCGATAAATCAAAGGGGTGTCCACTGTTCCTCCTACTCTCAAAAAATGATCAACATACGTAATTGTGTGAAACCACAATTGCTCACACTCAGATCATTTTTCTTTTTTTTCTTCTTTTTGAGGAAATGGTTAACACCCTTACAGCATTTTTCGGTGTTATGATAATATCCAATCTGATAAATTTGATAAAAACAAAAGGAAAACCATGGAATAATTTTTCCCTTGATATATGGAAACAAGAATAATAAAAAATAAAGAACAACCAACAACAACAAAAAAGAAAAAAAAGAAAAAGGAAAAGAACAATTATCAAATTATAAGCATTTCTACTATACAAGCACTGTCATAATCATTGTCATTACTTAAGGACTCACTTGCCAAGTTTTGACAGCACGTTCAGTCCCGCTAGAGAAGCTGGAGTACTCCATGTCTTCCTCGCCTGAATAAAAACCCAATCTTTGCAATGCTTCCTGCCACCCACCATGAACAAAATCAACATATGATATTATGAAATCCCAAGTATGCATTCCAAAATTTGCAAATTTTCCAATGCTTCCTGACATATTCAATCCAAAGTTCAACATAAAATTCTACCTGCTAAACCACCTGAGAAAAAATCCAACTTTGCCATGATTCAAGCCACACCAACCCAAAATCAGCATATAATTTTACATAATAGACCACCCATGACTGCTTTTACAATGTCCACAAGGCTTCACGCAAAACTGATACCAAAATCAATGTGTACTTTGATAATTAACCAACCTAAAAAATGCAATTAGAAAAACCCCAGCCCTGCATTGCCTCTACCATGTCAACCCCAAAAGAAACTCATAATTTGAGTAACAGACTGCCAAATACTGAATTTCCATAAACCGAATCCTTGCAATGTTCAATGAACAAACGAAAACAAAAACTCAAATAATCATATATTATCTGATACAACCTCCATTTTTTGGCATAAGTCACAAAAGGAAAAACGTTCAAAGTGCAAGAACAGGTCGATGATATTTAACCGCTTTACCTAAGAGGCAAACAATATAAAAGAAAAGCACGACAGTGATTTAGTATTTACTATTTCCTATTTTTTCTCTTTTCTCCTCTCTCTCTCTAGAAATATCAAATGCAATGAGAAGAGAACCAAAAAAAACTCGCCTTTGGTATCCTAGCAAACCTGCATGTCTCTAACGTCCTCCCCTTCTGCCCCTTTTCTCAGCAACCTCCTCTCCTTCTTGCTTGCCCTAATTTCAACCTCCCCTTTCAATGCCCTGATTTCTTCATACACAGTCTCCTTCATCTCCTCCACCTCATCTTTTCCGACCACCAAATCACCTATACCGGTTTCTGCCTCAGTTTTTCCAGCTACCACTCCAGCTTTTCCGGCGACCAGGCCCGAGCGACTCAGAGACTTGATATTCATCTCTTTTAGGGTTTGCAAAAGAGCAGTGAGGCTTGAGATAAGGTCAGCAATGGAGGCTTCTTGAGAGACCCGCTGTTGATTCAGCGTTTCAATCCGAAGTTGCAGAGACTCAATCTCGAGCTTTAGGGCTTGGCGCTCTGCATTCCAGCGAGCCTCTTCCCTGAGCCATCGGCGCTCTTCTCTGAGCCACCGCTCCTCTTCTCTGAGCCATCGCTGCTCGTCTCTGTCGCCAGAAAAGCAATGGGCTCGACCAGTGCGAAAGGCGGACTTGGAGAGCGAGAAAAACTTGTTCTGGATTTGGTGGACAGAGAGAGAGCGGAGCTTGGGCCTGTGGACGAGAGGGGGAGAGCAGTGAAGTTGCAGGGTGCAAGCCATGGGAAGATAGAGAGAGAATGATGCGTGACTAAAGAGATAAAGAAAAGAGAAACAGAACCTCTCCTTTGTGAGTGTGAGATTTCTAGAGAGAGAAACAGGACCTCTCCGATGCAGTAAATGTGTGACTTCTAGAGAGAGAAACAAGTGCTCTCCACTGTAAATGTGCGACCTCTCAAGTGTAAATGTGGGATATCTAGAGAAAGGAACAAGAACTCTCCTGTGTAAAATATTTTTGGACAGAGAAGAGGTGAGGAAAACTTAATTAGGGATAAAGTGACTTTATTAAGTGCTTTCATCTCACGCTTTTCTACTTTTTTTTTTAAGAGAGAAAAAGATATATATTTCATCTTGTAAGCCATTTAATTGGCTAAAATTTTGAGATTTCTTAATTAACCATAACAACTTTTGTTTCTATAATTTAGTACTTTAAAACTTGGCAATCCTGGTTTGTCGCATGGAACATCCAGGTTTCCTTCTGACCTTTAAAGAAATCTTAAAGGGAATGGAAGTTTTTTTTTTAAAAAAAGAGTCAGCTTTTTAAGTAGGACCCAGTTTCTATGCGGCCAAGCCCGCATATGTCAAAATGCACAGCTATTAATAAATCTATTTTTTAGATAGATTTTTTTACTTAATTTTTAAAGATATGTAATTTCTAACATGAAGATCATGAATATAAAAAAATAAATAAATTTTAAAACCTAAAAATAATAATTCTAATAAAAAAACAATTGAACAGTTAGTTTCCACTGTTTTTAGATGGAACACTTACTTACCTCGATGGATGCGTTATACATTTTGGCCCGTATATACAGTTATGTTTCCACTGTTTTTAGATGGAACACTTACTTACCTCGATGGATGCGTTATACATTTTGGCCCGTATATACAGTTTTGCGGTCCAACCTGCAGGAAACAATTTTCCTTTTAAATGTAGTACTTTTAGAGAGAGAAGGACTTGTGTGAGAGCTTTAGGGGGTATTTGACTTAGATATAATTTTGAAAACCGCATATTCAAGATATAGTTTTGATAACCGCATCTTCTATAAAAGTAGATATCTCAAGTTTCGTGGTCCCCTGTAGAACCGGAAGCTATAACAAGGGTAGATGTGGTGATTAATTCGTGAAATTTGATCAATCAGAATGTCATTAACGTGAGATTGAAAGAAAAGATGGGAATCACCAGCACGAGGTTGTGTTTACCTTAATTTTGATGGAAAATCTTTAGAGAATCCAGGACCACTAGGATTTGGGGTAGTGAGATACTATCATGGTCATGTTATTCTCTCTCATGCAAGGCCTTGTGTATGTGTCTCCCCAAATCAAGCTGAATTACCAACTGTTTTACTGGGGTTAAATTGGATTTGAAGAGGCCGACATATGTATATTGTATAGTTGAAAGGAATTCTCTAAATATAATTAACTGGTATGATAAGGAGTTTAGGCCGCCTCGGAAGTTAAGATCTTCATCGATGGGAATCATAGACGTTTGTAATTCATTGGTTGTTTCTTTCAAGTACGTATATATATCTGGCAGATGGATTAGCAAGGTCCGGAGTAAGTCTATAAAATCTTGTTATTAGTGAGAGCTTGTTAGCTTGATTCTATTCTAACTGCCGTTTATCGCAATTAAAATAGGTAATATTAACATTCACATGAAAAAAAAAATACTTAATGCTCCAAAAAAAAAAAAAAAGCCAAATAGCATTTTTTTTTTGCTCCGGCGGGACCATGGTCATACTTTCATGATGATGTGTTTGTTCCCAGTAAACTCGGAATGGACGTTAAGATGACCGTTGCATGTAAACTAACACCCGCCAAGATTTCCTCTTTTCTTTTCTTCCATTGAATTGAGAGAGAGAAGTTAGAGAGAGAAACTCATAACAATTTAGAGAGAGAAACTCATAATCGTTAGAAATAGCATTACTTAGTTTGAAGTTTGAACCAGTTAATTCAGGGGCTTTCCAACTTTCTTTGCCAGATCAGTTGTTCTGGCAATGCAAGAGAAATAACACCAAAAGCCCCCACATAGATAGAGAGAGAGGGGATGCACTAGATTTTTGAGAGAGAGACCCGTGTGATTTCTTTTCTAGGAAAAAAAAGAGACCCATCTGATTTCTGGAGTAATTCGTATCTAAAATCAGTCGTCAGGCCATAAATCGACATGAACGACCTCCTAACGGTAACATCTGCGATCCAATGTCTTGCATTTCTCATTTTTTGTCTGAATTCTCTGGAATATTAGAATTCATGATTTAATACCTCTTTTTTTTTTTTACCTATCTTTCTTGAGCTTCCCTTTTTGTATGTGCTCTTGTGAATGATTTCTGTTGTAATGTAGCTGAAATACTTAATACTTATGCATTTGCAAAATTGCTTCTTCTTTTTTGTGCGCGGGAGCGTGCGTTTGTTGAATTGGGATTTGATGGAATACCATTTTCCTATGGAAATATTTTAAAGCTGTGGAATTAACCCTCTGAAATGAGGCTGAACTTCCAATTCATTTATGATATAAAGTTTCACTTATCATATATTTGTCATTATTTTTTATTGTTCCCTTACCCCCAAATGTTATTGATTATTGAATTTTCGTGTGAAATGGAGCACAGATTTGGAAAGAATTTGCCTTATATTATTGTTATTTTGATTATCATTTCTTACTTGGATCGATAGGAGTCAGCCTTCAACAGACACCCATCCCCTATTACATAGTGATTTTGACATTCCATCTGCACATTGGGAAATACATAATTCATTTATATCATTAATCTTCCCACTATCATGGGCATGTTCTTTTTTTTGGTATATAAGAAACTTAGGATTATTCAAGATAGTTCCATATAAGTCTGTGATTGATTTTGTCTTTCTTTTCTTTTTGTGACCAATATGAGACCAACCGTTTGATACTGTTGCTCCCAACTTCTGCCTCTTACAGTTTTCTGGTAATATCTAGTAGAATTTGAGTTCGATTTCCCTACGTGTGGATAAGAATATAAGATATAGTTTTGCATTTTTAGGTTTTAACTATTTGTTTAATGCATTACTTTGCTATAATTTTCCTTGTATTGTGGCTGCAGGACTCCTTTGAGAAGGCTAGAGGTCCTAGAATGAGAGACGTAGAATTTGGAAATGGATTTTCTCCTGATGCCTCTGAGATTGGGATGGTTGGCTTCTTTGAGAAGGTCATATTTCTTACATTTTCTTTCTTTATCCCTTTCTCCATGGGTTTAAGAAGAAGACTGTGCTAGACATGGAACAACTTCGTTTAGTCCACAATGATTAGTGTTCCGTTAATCAGAAGCTAATTAACAAAACTACTTTAAGCCTATTTACAAGAATCGCTCATCCTAATATAAGTTTCAAATATCTGGCTGCTTTGACCCTAAGCATTGTAGACGTTTTTATTGATGTCTTATATGCACTGACTGATGCCTCTTGCTATTATAGAGGTCAATATTCCAGCCTGGTTGATATAGGATAATGAATTGCCTTACATGTTGGCTAATTGTTTCTTCGTTTGATAATGTCGTTGTAATCAAAATAACACTTTAGACTTATGCCTGGCTACAACTAGGAACCTTATGCATTGAGCATATGCAGCCTGCATCAATCTCTCTCCATAGATTTTACTAAGAGAAACGAGAAAACATTGGGATGCTTACGATTACTTTGAGCCTGCAAATTCATGAGTTTCCATGGCCTCTTGAGCTTCCAAAAAATACCAAGATTTACATCCTCAAAAGTCTCCACAAACCATGTTTACTAAATCATTTTAGCTCAGCAGGTTGGGGAGATCGAGATTCAAATCGACAGAATATCAAGTCTATTACAAAAGCTTCAAGTATGTGTGCATCACTGCATCTTAGATCCTTTGCCACTTCAATACTTTATATGCGCTTCCTCTCTCATCACTTTCAAAGTTTTCTGATGATTCAGGATGCCAATGAGGAGTCCAAATCTGTTTTGAAAGCCTCAATCATGAAAGGTTAGATGAATTAGACTTCAATGTTCTGTTTGCAAAAACATGTTTCTCCACCATCAGTAGTTTCATGTAGTACAAACAACATGCTTTGTTTCTATTCTAGTTATTTTATCTGGTGGATGACTAAAGAATATGCTATCATTTATTTCAGAAATCAAAGAGAGAATGGAGAAGGATGTGGATCAGGTTGGAGGGATTGCTCGAAGCACCAAAGTTAATCTCGAAGGACTTGATAGAGACGTAAGGTTCTTGTTTCTTTATTTTCTTGTTTAATTTCTCCTTTTGTTTTCAATTAATTTTCCTCCTTTATATCATTTCAGTCCAAGCATGAAAATGACCAATTTGTATCTTTGGAATGAATTCTAATGTATTGAAACATTGTTGCTCCATACATGGGCATCGATATGCAGAACTTGGAAAACAGACAGAAGCCAGGATGTGGAAGGGGAACGAGTGTTGATCGTTCTAGAATGTCCATGGCCGTGTAAGCTAGCTAATTATCCATGTTTAAAGGCTTGAGCTTTTTCCCCTTTATATCTAATATGAATCTATCTT
The DNA here is from genome assembly GCF_000471905.2 of Amborella trichopoda. Next base: position 1,458,082 of record NW_006500337.1, on the reverse strand, counting down.
GCTTTTATGTTTTATCTCCTTTTCCCTTCATTAGTAAGACAAGGCATTATCCCCCTCAGTTTTCATCATTGATTAAAGAATGTCCATTTTATTTTAAGTGGTACAAAAAAAGTATGAGTTTTTAAAGTTTCCAGAAAAATGAAGGCAAACCTCTCATAACAAGGGAAGAATTTTACTTTGTGCATTTGAAATATCTGATAAACTGCAAGCTTAGTTATGTGATGCATTTCTTCTCTATCACGCTTGTGTTTTGAGTTGAAATTTCTTCATATTCAAAAGGTGGTGTTTTCTTTAATTCATATTTAAACAATCAAAGTAAAGAAAGTCTGAATCCAATCTTCTAGGATATACTCAAGACACATTCATATAGGAAATGAAATGATGCCAATGCTTCTCTAGAGAAACTTGTTTCTAGCCAAAGGCTTGTTTTCTCTTACTATAGATTTTGATCAATTATTTCTCTTGATTTCTTTTTTATGGAATGCATATTTAGCAAAAGCACCTGAATAAATGTAATTTCTGTTTTCTCTAGTGCAGCTTCTTGTTAACATTTTGGTGGCCATTCCATGTAACTATTACCAAGCACCTTCGTTTGGCAAATTCATTCTATACACCATTGTTTATAGCCAAATCTATACACCATTGTTTACAGCCAAATCAGAGAGGGTTATTGTGCGCAGAAGCTCTAAACCCGATGGGATGATTTTTTGCAAATAAAGTACAAGAAATAAAGCATGAAACACATACCACAAGAATACTAAGATTTACGTGGTTCACCCCAGAAAGACATCCAAGGGTATGGCAAACATAAATCTAGTATACTAATGAAAGTTATATCATAAATTTTGGGACATATATTTACGTCCTAAACCTCGGCAAAAAACCCAAGTTGAGCAAATCCTTTTAAACCATTCTCCCAAACAGCACCATTGTCAATCTCTCATCTCTATTTCATAATTAGACCATTGTCTAGGAAAAGACTATAACTAGACCATTGTCTAGGAAGAGACTATAATTAGACCATTGTCTAGGAAGAGATTATTACTAGACTACTATCTAAGAAGAGACTTTGAGAGCAAACGATACTTTATCTCACTGAAAGGGAAACCACACAAAATCTCTATGAGAAGCGTTTCTCTACAAGAAACCACCTTTTCATTCTGCAAGAGGCACCATCACAATGTTTCTCTCCATAAGAAGCTCTCTTCTCTCTAAGAGGAAACCTTACATCCTATGCACAGGAGGCATAGTGACCGAAATAGGGTACACAAATTCTCTGCACTGTCATCTCATATATATAATTTTAAGAATCTACACCAAATAGGAAACTTCATATAGATCTTACATATATCTCAAAACCAAGAGATATACCCAAGAGTTCTAATCTTTTTTGGATTTCTATCTCCTTTAGTAAACTTGTCAATATCGATCTCAATCCCACATAATATGGGATTTCTTAATGTGGATGATTTTGGATAGCACCAAATCCAACAATCTCCACCTTGATATCAAAATCACATGCTCACCATGCCAACACCTATTTAATAGTTTTATAGATTTTTTATCTTTTGTCAAATAAATTTTTTCATACTGCCATAACAAAAACCCCAAATCAAGATCTGATACCACTGGTTGTGCGTAGAACTTCTAAACCCAATGGATTGATTTTTGGTAAATAAAGTACAAGAAATAAATGATGAAATACATACCACAAGAATACTACGATTTACGGGTTCACCCTAGAAGGGCTACATCCACGGGCACAACAAAGGTCTCTCCATTGGAAACTCTCTCAAATTTGGCAAAACTCTCTCGGATTTGGCTGTAAACAACCATGCATCAATTGATTCATCATTTGCTTTCTCAACTTCTGAAATATCATCTCTCTCTCTTTATCTCTCTTTATTTCTCTCTCTCTCTTTCATTTGTGTTTTCAATGCATAACTTGAAATGCAGGGCACTGAAAAAGAAGCTGAAGGATAAGATGACCGACTTCCAGACTCTAAGGCAAACAATCCAGGATGAGTATCGAGAGGTAGTTGAGCGAAGAGTATTCACAGGTAAACCTATGATACCAAACAACTCCAAATTTGACTTATCCTGCCAGCTAATTTCTTCGGTTAATGAGTTTGTAACAGATGCTTTATTTTCGTTTCTTTCCAATTTGATATGAGCAGTGACGGGAGCCTCGACTGACGAAGAGGTAAATCAATATCTTAAGCGTCATGTAACATTTTCAAGGTTCTGTGTGGACTCTCTCTCTCTCTCTCTGTTGTTTTTTGTGAGTGCATATTACATGTTTTGAGAGAGAGCGAGCGAGATGATATAACTGGTTTTATTGAAAATGAACTCCATCTTTTTTCCTTGAATGCATTCAAGCTTGCAAGACAGTCATACTCATTGATTGCTGAATTTTAGATTCATATGTTGTTTAATTTTGGTACTCTGACTTCTAGACAATTGATCACTTGATAGAGACGGGGCATGTCGAGCAGATATTCCAGAAGGCAATTAATAACCAAGGCCGGGGAATGGTATGTACATCTCTCTCTCTCTCTCTCTCTCTCTCTCTCTCTCAAAAGAGATCGCATTCATAAGTCAATGTAACTTTGAGTATTTCATTGCCTAAATTTTCACAGATAATGGACACTTTGGACGAAATCCAAGAGCGACAGGATGCAGTTAGAGAGTTAGATAAAAGGCTTCTTCACTTACAACAGGTACCAAGGTCCCAAGTATAAAAAATATCCACTTCATTTTCTTTGTTGGAGGGTTTTCCTGGTGATAATGAGTTTCTTTTGTTTCACGTATGAAATGAATGCTTTGTTGTTGTCAGATGTTTTTGGACATGGCAGTTCTAGTGGAGGCACAAGGTGACATGGTTGACGACATTGAAGCTCAGGTTTAATATCTCTCTCTCTCCCCCTCTCTCTCTCTCACAATGTGCAGAACAGATAAAACTTGTGTGATTTCAACAGTGTCGCTTTAGCTCCAAGAGGTGTGACCCCTAGTTTGCAAACAAACCAATTTTCGCAAACACAAAAGAAATACCATATTAAGAACCCCCTTCTATCTTTCTCTTGATTATTGGCTTGGCATAGGTCTCAAGGGCAGTGGATCATGTGCAAACTGCAACTGCAGTTATCCACAAAGCCAAACGGCAGCAAAGGAACACACGCAAGTGGACATGCATTGCCATTTCCATTCTTCTGTTCATCATAATTATAGCATTGGTTCCAATACTCAATGAGTTCAAGCCATGGCTTGAAAAGAGTAAGAATCCTTAATGTCTATGCTTCTGATATGGGTTCTCCACTATTTTGATGGGTGGGTTTGTATTATTAATGTTTAAATTCTTATATTCTTTTGTAATATTGATGATTATAGGTAATAATAAGGTCTTTTCTCTCTCTCCTTCTCTCTCTGTCTCTCTCTCTCTCACAGAGCATCCTGCCAAACAAATATACATAGAGAGAAATCTGGTTAAAATGGAAACTAATTTTTCAAGAAAAGGAGTTCATATAATTTTTTAAACTTTATTGCATACTTATTGTGTTATTTGCCAAAGAGCTCCTGTTTCTGCAACTTCTAAATTCACAACTCATTAAGAAGTGAACACAGGGTGCCGAATTGTTAAAACCCAAACCAAACTTAACTACACTCTCAACAATGTGTGAGAGAGAGAGATCTACCATAGTCCCTTCATCTCCATATCAGAAGTATTTTTCATAGCTGCTTCAAAGAACCAACCCTCCTTCTCGATTCGCAGAAGCTCCACCAGGTTATCAGAAACACAGCTTTGCAAGGGACAGAATTGTGATAGTGGGGTGCACATCAAGGGCAGCGGTCCCACCACACACAAACAGCCCCTCTGCCTCCCAACTCTCTCATCTCTCGTCAACCCCTCCTCTCTCCTTATCCACCCCTATCCTCTAACTCCCCACATGATGAGCCAAAGTACACAAATTCCACTCTCTCTTCTGAATTTGGCCCTCCAACCCATCTAAAAGCTCGTCAAGTCTTCATCTCTCATCCCCTCACTCGTAATTCACTGACCATTTCTAAATGATATCAAATCCTCTCTCCAATAACCTCTCCTGACTCTGTATCTTTCATTAGAAGAAAGTGATGGACACTTGGAAAGTACCTTGAACCTTCTGATCGCCTCTTTCATCTCACTAGGTGAAAGCCATGGGAACAAAGCAGCATAAAAGGCAGGACCCAGATGGGCGCTCTTGATTGTTCTCCCTAAAACATGACCTTGGCTTCTGAGATCAGTTTGTACATAGAAATGACTATTCCACCTACAAATTCACCGGAATCATGCTTTGGAATGTAACACCCATGCTAGCAAAAGCTGTTGTACCCTCAAATTTGGGCTAATATTTGGATTTTTTGGCCTGATCTAAGAAGGGTGAGGATCGTAAACTTTTTCTTAACCCGTCACGTATAGAATTAGAGTTGGGTGGACGAAGTAGAGGTATGCAATGAATATGTCACATAGAATTAGAGCTGCGTAGGAGTTATGTGATCGCCTACCAATAAAGTTGAAGCGGAGGTCCAATAAGACATTTGTGATACCAGCTTTGCTTTATGTGGTGGAATGTTAAGCGGTTAAGAAACACCACAACCCTAGGATGAATGTAGCTGAGATATGGATATTGAGATAAATGAGTGGCAAGACAAGAAAAGATAGAATTCGAAATAAATATATTCAAGTTAGGTGAGAGAAGTTAGGTGTAGCTACAATAGGTAATAAGATGAAAGAAAGTAGACACAGTTAGGCTGGTCATATGCAATGCAGACAGAATACAACAAGTGTTTCTCTTACATAGCATTTGAGGGAATTCCACCATCAAGTTACCCCATGTTATAGCCTACTCCTGAATTACATAGCCTCTTCTAAGAAAAAGAGCATTTCAGTAGGCTCAAAAATTTGAATGTATTACTCCTTGTGCTCCCTAATAGAAACAATTTCTTTAAAATCTTCTTGTTATGTTGTGTTCCCTCCGTTGTGAGAATCTTGAGCCAGTGAGTTTCATGTTTTGGAAGCCATAAAGGACGATTGTAGAATGCATGCAGGCACAGAGAACTGTTCAGGGGCTGAAAGGGTGTTAAGATTTTCTTGACACCTTTAAACGAAACAACCAAAGTCTTCAGCTCTAGGGATGGCAATGGGCCAGCTAGTCGTGGCCCTTGCCTAATCCTAGTCCATACAGGGCCGGCTTGAGCCTTGTTCTAGCCCAGCCCTGACAAGGCCAAAGAGATCCTAGCCCAAGACCGGCCTTGCCTTCCGGCCCTGGTCCTATCAAGGCAAGGCCAAGACGAGCCAAGTCTAATAAACGTAAACGGGAGAAAAACAATAGGAGAAAAAGGCTCAGGCCGGACCGAACTAGACAGGCCCTACCACGGACCTGGACTAGACCTGGCTTGGCCTGACCCTGTTCTCCGTCAACGATGGCCTAACCCCGGCCTGACCATTAGTCCACATTTTGTGGCCTAGGACCTAGTCTTTTACCAGTGCATTGCCAGCCCTATTGAGCTCCAATCCTCAACCATATTATCCAGATAAAGTTGAATATATCGGTCAATTTTTTAAAAAAACTTATTATAGTAAAAGTAATCCTCAGTATACAAAATTTTGAAAAAGTATCTCCATAATATTCAAAATTTTATAAATTATACCAGTCCTAATAAAAACTAAAAAATTCCTAGTTATACGTAGTTTTTCACTTTATTTTTATCCAGTAGAACCGAATATTTTCCCCTAAGAAGCATTTCCCTTTCATCCAAAATAAAGAGCCCTTGCAAGCGAATATGATAACATTGGTGGTTCTTTAATTGATTTTTCCTTTAATGCAGTTCAGGGTAGAGTTCCAATCTGAGATATTCGTGTTCTTTTTCTTTGGGTCCCAAGACGAAGATTTAATAAAAATTTGGTTGTATACAGTGGCCTGTAACATCAATATGAGTAGTGATTCAAAATCACACAGTCCAAACTTGGCCATTCTCGAGTGGGGCCATGTTATATCTAGCAAAAATGAAGAGAAAAAAAATAGAAAAAAAATTGGGAAACTCAAGCAATTTTGGGTTTTTCAGCTCTAAATCGACAGCCCTCCATCTATTCTGACTAGGGTGAATTTGAAGTTGAACTGGCAGTTTCCGATTTACTGTTTTGAACAAATTCTCTAGAGCACATTCAATCACTCACTTTTTTTATGCTAATTTCCCAGAAACCATGGTGATCAATTAGTAGTCAAAACAATCTTTTATACTAATTTCCCTGAAACCATGGAGATCAATTAGTAGTCAAAACAATCATTCATCAATCACTCATCAATATGGCCACCATTTATTGAGAATGGAATAAAACAATGAATGGATACTTGAAATATGGGAAAATATCATTAAGAGTTGAAACCCTTACTCCAATAATTTTAAATAACATTTGAGAGGTTACTTTTTCATTCGCATTTCACTAAGGCACCTCTTCACAAAAAATTAGAAGGTTTCCCGATTGCCCTAGTTTTAGATTGAGAATTGCCCTTGTTTTAGATTGAGAAGGTTGAACAACCAATTAATTTTTTTTATCCCTAGGAGATCCCAACCAAATAATGAAAATACCCCTTCATGTTGAGGGTCAAAAATAAAAAATGCGGGTTCGAAGAAGAAATATGGGTATTTATGCTATTTGACTCCTAAATTTCTTGCATGTATCAAATGACAATGTAGTCCTTAGTGCCTCTAGGAGGTCAAATTATTGAAATGTGCTTAATTTTTCTAGCTTCCCAACTTTGAACAATGGCAATTTAGAAAATTCTAAAATTCTTTTTTTAGGAGGTTCCTAAATAGAATAACAGTCCCTCAAATGTTAATTAGATTATGGACCCCGTTTCTATGCGGCGAAGCCCACATATGTAAATATGCAAACCTCTTAATAAATATATTTTTGAGATGGATTCTAAGACTTAATTTTTAAATACATGTAATCTATAACCTAGAGATCATTAACTCAAATGAAGTGGGATTGAGTTGATCTGCATAAATAATCTGATATAATATATAATATGGAAGAAGTGGGATTGAGTTCGTAAAGAAATAATATATATTAAGATGAAAGATTTTTATGATTAGATTTTAACAAATCAAGGAGGTTTCATGTGGGATTGAATATTAATATTAATTTCTGATTCTGTGGAATGAAACATTTATTTTTATGATTGAATTTCGCTAATAGCTTTTCAATATTAAAATATTAATTTTTTATCAATAATAGCAAATCACATCCAATATGCAACCTTCAATAGGTTAGAGCAATGGTTTAAAAACCGAATCGGTGACCCGGATCGGGCTTTCAAAAAACCGATCCGGATCGGCGAATCGGCGATT
>NW_006500337.1:1433105-1447369 GCF_000471905.2 Amborella trichopoda | reverse complement strand
CCTATCCCCTGTGTGCCTTGCCTCCCACGACTTATGAATATGAAAGAAAAAAATATTTTGAGACTAAAAAATAGTGCATGTTGCAATACATTATCTAGACTGTCTATTTTCAAGATTTTCATATGTTTATAGATTTGCTTGATTTTAACCATTTTTTGAGTTTAAAACTCTATAAAACCTTATAGAAACCACACCCTATATAAAATGGACACAAATAGGATACCAAATCATGCGTACACAAATAATCATAATAAATGAAAGGAAAATGGACACAAATAGAGACACAAATACAATACCAGATCATACGTAGTGTGTACATGCCAGAGTTGGCTAGATCAAGGGCCGGGGTTCGGGATGACGAAAGAGTTGTGCCAAATCAGACACTATGGTTCCGGGACAAAGAAAACCTAGATAATGACGAACTCTTTCTGTATTTTTCATAAATGTAAAACTCTTATTAAAAAGAGCTGGGCCAGATCTGGGATAGAGGGCAAACTTCTGCAAATCTCTAACTCTCCTGTTTTTCATAAATTTTAAATTTTTATTAAATATCATCGTGACTCAGACTGGCTCAAATTTGTTCTAATTAGCATAAATTTTGATTTTTTATTAAAAATTGTCCTATCCGACTCAAAGTTGGATAAATTGGGCCTGTATGTAGTGAGTAGGAGCCGAGTCCGATTCGACTTTTGAAAGACTGCTCCTAAGAGATTTGCATGACCAAATCTCTCTACTTGTTTTAAGGTATCATTTAACTGTATCTTCCAAAACCAGCTAAACCCCTCAGTCATTAAGGTGTTATGTGAGTGGAGGAAATCGTCCATCTTTCAGCAATTTTCATAAATATTTGTTCCCCGTTCAAAAATTTATCATTAACTTTTTCTTCAAAATAAAATGGTATTTTTCTATTTTCAAGTGAAAGGCCAAGGCCAAAGCCTCTAAAACAACTCAACCAAATTTTTGTTATCCTCCTCCCATTATTGCTTAAAGCCTTAAAACAAATTCTGGTTAAAGCTTTGAACCTAAATTATTGAAAAATTGTTCAAATCTGCCAAAAAAATCTCCATTAATTTTTGACAAGGACTTTCTTTTCTAGCAGAACAAATGGAGCTCCTTTAATTACTTCTCCATCAGGAAACAAATATGATAGGGATCTATATTATCATCTTAATCATAATGATACTGCTAGAGCCCAAACCAAATCTTTACTTATACTCCAAGCTAAAATTCCAACTCAAAAGCATGTTGAGAGAGAGAGCCCCATCCAAATCTTTACCTATACTCCAAGCTAATTCCAACTCAAAAGCATGTTGGGAGAGAGAGAGCCCAAACCAAATCTTTACCTATACTACAAGCTAAAATTCCAACTCAAAAGCATGATGAGAGAGAGAGAGAGAGAGAGAGAGAGAGAATTTTCTATATTTCTTTCCTCACCATCTCAGAAGCATGTTTCATGGCTGCTTCAGAGACCCCACCTTCTCCGTCTCTCAAAAACTCCACCATATTATCAGAAATGCAGTGTGCGATAGACTGAACTGTGATCATGGGGTTCACACCAAGTGCAGTGGGCATCAAGCTCCCGTCACAAACGAACAGTCCCTCAGCCTCCCAACTCTCTCCTCTCTCATCAACTGCACTTTTCTCCTCATCCGCTCCCATCCTGCAACTCCCCATTTGATGAGCTGAGGTATATAAATTCCATTTTTCCTCTCCTGAGTATGCCCCCCCAAAGACCTCAATCCCATCTAAAAACTCCTCAAAATCTTCATCTCTCATCCCCTTAGTCTTAATTCTCTGCCCATCACTCCTATGTGTTCCCACCTCTACAGCCCCAGCTGCAACAAGAATCCTCAAAGCAGTCCTCAACCCCTTCTTGAATTTCTCTCTATCTGTCCTGTGTAAATTATAGGTAATCTTTCTCTCTTTCATCACCTCTCCTGACCCTGTATCTCTGACTAGAACAAAGATATGAACAGTTCGTGCGTACCTCCTCATCGCCTCTTTCATCTCACTACCCGAAAGCCATGGAAATATTGCAGAAAAACTGGCAGGTCCAAGAAAGGGTGTCTCGATTATTACACCTGAATCATGATCTTGGTTCTCTAAGACCAGTTTGTGTATAGAAGTGATAATACCACCTTGGTAACATTTTCCTCTCAAGGATTCACCACAATCTTGCTCTGGAAAGTAACCCCATGCCATTGAAACAGGGTGAAGCCTCAAATTCCGACCAATATTTGGATTTCTCAGGCCACTAGAGATCAATAAGGGAGGTGTTAACAAAGACCCACATGCTGAAACAGAGAGCTTTGCTTTTATCATCAATCTCAAAGAGCTCTTCTTTCCTTTCTGGTTCACTTTGCATCCCGTGACTGCCATTACACCCACACATCTTTGGTCTCTCTCTCGCGACCAAGGTTTCCCACTCTCTTTCCTCTCCAAACCATCATTCTCTCTCATCACAAATTTCTTGGCCTTGACGCCAGTGAAAATCAAAGCACCAGCCTCCGCTGCATCAACCAGCCATGTGCATTGAGTCCCTTGTTTCTCTCCAGTTCGGCAACCATAGCCACATTGTCCACAATAATGGCCTTCTGGTGAATTTCTTGGCACGAACTCTACCTTGAGCCCAAGCCTCTCACACCCAGATCTGAAAACTTCATTTTGGAAGTTCTCTTTCTCACACTTCTCTGTCACACCCAACCTCTTGCACACAGCTTCCATGGCTGCCCTGTAATTGTGGCTTCCAAAGAGAGAGAGAGAGAAATCTTCAGACCATTGTTTTAAAACTTTATCCGGTGTTTTTATACAGGCCGACCAATTAATAGCAGAGCCCCCACCAACAGTTGAACCAGCAGTAATCAATACTTTGGCATCAGTTGTCGATAAAATGCCCCCTGATTCATACATTTGATCCATAGAGGGACCTTCTAAGAGAGAGTAGTCTTGAGGGGTAAAGTAAAGGCCTTTCTCTAAAACTAAAACTTGATAGCCTGATTTTGCGAGCTTCGCTGCTGCTACTGAACCACCAGGGCCTGAACCCACAACCACTGCATCGCATTCGAGAGTTAAGAGATCTGCAGAAGGGTCCTCAGTGACAGTGATCCCTTTGGTTTTAATGGTAGAAACAAGGGATTCTTTAGTGAGAGTTGTAGTGCTTATAATGGAGTCTTTGAAGGATTTTGGAGGAGGGTTCTTGGGTGGCTTAAGGGGCCCTGGGCTGTAGTCAATTGCTTCCCATGATGGGTTTTTGGAGTTTACATCTGTCTGCAACAGTTGAGATAAACAATGGGGGGGGGGGGGGTGGTTGGTTAGTGAAGTCATAGATAGATGGAGGGAAGAGGTTAAGTAATGGTTATCTCTCTCTTTTATTGATTTTTAATCATAAAAATTAACTCAAAAAAATCATTTTACACCATTGCAACACAAACTTTTTCAATCGATGGAAAGGGAAAAAGAGGGTTAAAATTTTTTTTGGGTTGAAATAGTATAAAAAGATTTGCTGTGGCTAATTTTTATAGTCAAAATCAATAAAAGAGGGAGATAAGAGATGAGGGGCTACGGTGAAATGTTCAGAATAATACAAGGAATTAAGGTTCTGTATGAAATTTTCCCATTATCAAAATACTCATAAATTCTCAACAGTTTAACAGCTTTTTACCCTTTTCCAACAATTCGTCTCTTGTGTATATTATGAGAAAAAGCTGTTTCAATGCATGATCATGTATATTTAGGTAGGTATTTTGAAATTAAATAAAAAATATGAGAAAATTGTTAAGGGAAAAGTTCAAGAAAGGTGTTGACCTTACACTATTGAAGTAATGTGCATCTCAAAAATCCCCAAAAGAGAGGGTTTCGACATTGAAAAACCCTCCAATCTGATCATCTTGTCCTCAAATGAATGGGTACGAAGAAAAACTGAATTTTAGATCCTAAAAATAGATATCTAGTAACAAATCATCGGGAGTCTATTTTCAAGTGTTTATAGAATTGTTTTATCTATACCATTTTTGGTATTTTAAATAGTTGAAAATATATTTTCAAGTCATTATATGGCTTCGGACACCGAAACTACATCCAAGCAAAATCAAGAAGTGCTCCTTACTTGTACAATATAAGGATGGTTAAACAGTTGATATCTTGTGTATATTTTTATAAGGAAAAAGTTTAATCCGTAGCTCTACATTATAAGATTGGTTGCAACCTTATAAGTAGACCTACGGATGCACCTCAAAAATCCATCGGAAAAGGTAGTTTTAATATTGAAAAACCCTTTGATTGATCATCTCGACATCGAGATGTATGACCATGAAAAATAAAAAGATTTTAAGTCTCAAAAATACTGCATTTTACAATGTCTATTTTCAAGATTTGCATATGTATATAGATCTACTTGATTTTAACCATTTTTAAAATTTAAAATTTTATAATTAAATATAAAAATAGATTTTGAGATAATCTTCATAGCATTTTACATCAAAATTATATATCATGATAAAATTTGAAGGCGCACCTTACCTCTACATCGCCTGATGCATCGGTATGCCAACTGCACCATTTTTTAAAATCTCTTTAAAAAAGAATCATCCGGAGTAACTCTTTTGCGCGAGGAAGTAAGTGTACAGTGTACTCTACTATACCAGCGGAAAACATGATAGGTGCATCATACGGTGTAAAGACTTTTGATGGACTCATATGGAAAGACTATTGAGCTCAAAAACATTTACGTTGATCACGAGATGAATCAAATACTATTTACACTTTCTCAAAGATTCATGACAAAGAAAAACCAATTAGACGTTCTGGATGCAAGACCACACTTACAGTTTGCTTCCCTGGGCCACTAAAACACCTTAGACGTAAACTAAGAAAATTATTAAAAATATCTCGTTTCTTTAGGTTATTGGAAGCAAACTCTAAATTTTCCGAAACCTAAATCATGCTCCTTTGCATTTTCATCAACCCATTATTTTTATTTATTTTAATTTTTTTTTTTTTTTTTTTTTTTTTTTTTAAAATACCCTTCACATAAGTGTTAAAGTCCTGCTGATGTGGGGCTTAACCTACTGGGACAATGACGGATGGGGGTAGCATTAGAACCACCCATGATGATCACCTTGGCTATCACGCACCACGGTGATACCATCACGGTTCAATTAGAACTTTAATAGTTAAACAACCCATGACCCTATCACGGTTCAATTAGAACTATGACGTGCTTTAAGTTCCGTGATTCTTTGTGGTTCTAGCCTTAAACCCAACACAAAATCACTTGAACCCATCATGGTTCAGGGTCAACTGTGATGCCCTACACTACCATGAAAAAAAATCACTTAAACCCATCATGGTTCAGGGTCAAAATCACTTAAACCCATCATGGTTCAGGGTCAAAATCACTTAAACCAATGATGGTTCACGGTCAAAATTACTTAAACCCATCATGGTTCGGGGTAAACTGTGATGCCCTACACTACCATGAAAAAATATACAAAAAATCGGCTACAAATGAAGTTTTGAAAAATTTGGGTTCTATTTCTAATAATCTAAAAAAGAGATATTTTTTATAATTTTCCTAACAACTACAAATAAAAAATAAAAAAATATTGAAACAAAAAAAAAAACTTACCCAGGAGTAGAAGACATACACGCAGAAAATCTTGAAGAGCGCAAAGCTAAGTCTGAGTGCAGAAAAGAAGCTTCTCTCTCTAGACCAGGCCATCAACACTTTCTCTCTCTTCTCCACTGGCATCTCAGAAAAGCTTCTAATGAAAGGGAAATTGAGAGAAAGGCAAGTGGACCCACAAAGAAGTAATGTCCCAAGCCTTGTGGACAAGGCCCACAATACCCATGAAACCAAAGTCACAGCATCTGGTAGTCCTCTTTTCACCATCAATTCTGCAACCTAAAAAGGCGCCCACAAAGATTTATGAAAAAAAGTGAAGCACAACAAATAAAATTGACCAAAAATAGGATAAGAAAATATTAGATGGTCTAAGAATAGGAAAAGAATTTCCTAAATTTAATAGGAATAAACAACATAAAACCCACAGAAGACAATGAAATGCAAAAAAAGAAATTACATAAAATCCACAAATCCTTGTCCAAAAATAAACCAATTAAAAAGATTAGTAAACGAAACAAGGTCGTTTTTTTTTTTTACTGAAATTTGGCTGTGGAGTACCAAAATTTTGGGAAACCAAAAAAGCAAAAAGAATAAACTGAAAGCATGAGAAGATGCAAATATTCCTTTGACTCCTATATTATAATAAATAAAAAATGTCAAATACCCAAAAATCCATTTTTTGGGAAGTAATTACATGACAAATCCACAGAATTAGTAACCATGATAAAACCAACATGTACCCAAAATTTGGGTTGAACCATTATAAAAAAAAAAACAGAAAAGAAAAGGGAACTGCAAACACCAAAAAGGAAGAAATATTTCTATGTTTTGTATTAAAAAAAGTGCAGTATTTTGGGTGTTGTTTGACGGTAAGTTTCGATGATAAAGTGATTGCAGAAGATGGAATTTCGTATGGAGAAGACGAAAGTTTCAGAGTTTCGGGACCGAAATAATGCCTGGTCAGGGACTTGGTAATCGGAGCCTGAAGCTTTGTAGAAGGAGACGAGGCTTGGGCTTGGTGGCGGATCCCGCTGGGAGCTGACGTGGAGGGCTGTGATTGGCATTGAGGGTATCAAGGCCTCACAGATGGCCGTCAGTGATTGGATCTGAGCTTTGGTGAAGCCATGACTGAAGCTCTTCTCCTTTCTTCCTCCTCTGAGCAATGGGTGAGCGGTATTTTGGTCATCTTCCATGGTTTTCGCCTTTTGGGTTTCTCTCTTCTCTTGTGTTTGGGGCTTCGATCTCTCTTTATCTCTCTAAATATATATAATAATATCTATCTCCTTGTTTTGAGTTTTTCTCTCTCTTCCCCTGAACTTCTCTTCTCTCTGTTTCCTCTGTGTTTGTCTCTCTTCTCTCTCTGGGTTTTTTCTTGCGTTTGGGTTTCTCTCTCTTAGGCGTTTTATCTCTTCTCTCTCTTAGGTGTTTATCTGTCCTCTCTCTTGGGTTTCTCTTCCCTTCGGGTTTCTCTCTTCTCTCTGAGGCTTTGGAATTCTCTCTGTAAAATATCTCTCCAAAGTATTCTCTCCTCTCTCTCTCTCTCTCTAAATTTTGGGGCTTTAGAACCTCTCGCTCCAAAGTATTCTCTCTCCCTCTCTCTCTCTAAAAAAAATTTTGCGGTTTTAGATTTTCTCTCTAGCTTTGGTTATTGGGTTGGATTGGATTGGGGAGTAGTATTTATAGGGGAAATTGGTTGGGGCTGTGCAGTTAATTGATCTCTTTCGTCATTATTGCTCATTTAAGTTTGATTATCCAAACGGATAACCATTTTTTGCCCCGGATATGGGTAATTCTCTCCCCCCTCTCTCTATGAATTTCTCTCTCTAAACCCATCAGACGGCTAACACATCTCTCTCTCCATGAATCTCTCTCTCTAAAACTATTAGGTGGCTAACAGAGCCTCTTTCTCTCTCTATAACCATCACCACCCTCTCTCTCTCTCTTTTGAACAGCGTACACACTCTCTCAAAAGCCCTAAGACGACTTACACCCCGTCTTTGTCTATTATTTTTCTCTCTCTAAAACCAGGAGTCTTTTACAGCTATTTCTAAAACCCCGTCCTCTCTCTCTAAACACCACATTCATATCGGTCTGTCTTGCCATGTTTTGCTTTCACTTATTTTATACTACGACAATAACCTTCAACTGCTTTACTTAATTTAACCTTTTTTATGCCAAACATATTTAAAGAGACGCACTTTTGTTTTTAAAAGCCACATCCCAAACTCCTTGAAAGATAAGGGATTCATGGAATCGAGAGGTGTTTGAAAAACACAAGAGGAGAAGGGTTCGGAGAGGTGTTTGAAAAACACAAGAGGAGAAGGGTTTCATGGAATCGAGAGGTGTTTTCAAAAAACAAGAGGGGAGAGTGAGATATGCTTAAAAAAAAAAAATGTGAAGTTTAGGATATATATAAGTGAAGTGAGAGAAATAATTGGAAAAAAAATGTGCAGTTTAGGATATATATAAGTGAAGTTTGAGAAATAATTGGTTTTAAAAAAGCATGTTTTTTCACATTTATTTAAGTTAAAAAATAAATTTAAAATGACTAGGTGTTAGAAGATATCTTTTGTAGCCTTATTAATAAATGAAACCTAAAATAAAGGGATAAGGAGATATTTCTTTTTTTATATAAGGGTTTGAGGTAATTTTTAGAGAAAAGAAAAAAGAAAAAAAAGTAAAGTTTTTAAAAAGAAAGTTTATATAGAGTCGAGCCTCTAAACTATCAAATTAAAGCCCACCTCAAAAAATTCACTAGAAGAGGTTGTTTTGATATTAAATCTTTAAATTGATCATTTCGACATTAAGATGGATGGACATAATAAAATAAATAAATTCCAAGTTTTGGAAATAATGGATCTTGTAATGCATTTTTGGATTGTCAATTTTTATAATTTTTAAGTTTTCATAGATCAACTCGATCTACACTATTTTTTAAGCTTGACATTTTTTATTTAGATATGGAAATATATTTTAGGGTATCACACTCGGTTCTATACAAATGTCACCCAAGTTTAAAATGGAAGAAATGATGTTGTAAAAAAGTGGGTTTTTTAAGCAGTTCGCCCCTTCATAGAGGTTTTTTAGACGTGAATGAGAACCCAAGAGAGAGAAGGTTTTTTTAGACTTGAATAAGAAGCCGAGAGAGAGAACTTTTTATGCTTTTTTAAGGAAATTATCACAAATATATCTTAATTTTTTTTTATTTAAAAAAAAAACTCTAACTTTCATAAACCTCGTCTACACCTTTGTTCTTCAATTTTAGGTGTTTTGTGACTAAAATAACCTTCATGGTAGTCATATTACAGTAAAGAATATTATGGTACTTTAAGTACCTTAATGAATACCCAATTTTATACGATACTTATAATGCCATAAAAAAACCTGTTTTTATTACAGTACCCGAATTACCGTAATACTATTAAAACATATTACGGTACTTAAAGTATTGTAACCCTATTGATACTTTATACAATAGGAAAACAACCGTGAGTTTTTCTAAGCTTTCACGCCCTATTTCACAATTTCTTTAGGCCTAAAAACCCCATTTCCCTCTAACCCCTCCTAAAAACACTAAAATATTATTTTCCCATCTCATTCGCACTCTAACCCCACACATCTCTTCCTTATCCTCCTCCATCTCTAATATCTCATCTATTTTCTGTCATCTCCTTCTATTTCTCAATCTGTGATACACACCAATACCATTTTATAGGTATGTCATGAAAATCATCAAGCTTTGAATTATATTTCCTTGGATGTGCAAATATTATGTTTTAACAAATATTATGCTCTTTTTTTTTTGGTATTTGATGTAGTTGGGTTGGCCATTTGTAATTTTTTTGTTTGAAATATTGCATAAATAAATTTTAGATCTATATTTGTATTAATGCATATGTATTGACATCTAATATCCCTCTGTAATGCTACCTCGTCATTATATCTAAATATTTTAAAAACTTTATACATGCATTGCTTTCTTCCGTTATTGATACCAAAAATTTCCATTTTATATTTGTTTCTATCTTAAATTGGAGATCTCAGTAGTGATTGGGCTTGCACGCACCAAAAATGGGTGACGACAAAGTGAAAATCGCTTTACACTTTGGTGGTTCTTTCAAGAGGAATTCTAATAGTGGACGTGTTTTCTATAATGGTGGGGACCTGAAGATTACTTATTTTAGGCGAATCTCATCCTTCGACCAAATAAAAGCTCACCGATGAAAAGTAACAAATTGTGCTCCAAGTACCATGTCTATTAGGTATATTGATTCAGGGTTACTAGGTAACATGAATATGGTATGTATTGACGATGATGACGACATTGCAAATATGATGGAAGGGTCTTCTCCCATTGCTAAGTATGTATCAAACAGACCTATTGAGTCGGACTCCACCGAATCTTGACCACCAACAGTGGTCGATAATGGTCCATTAAGATTGATCATGTAACAAGTTTGTAATAAAATTTATTTTTTTATTTAATAAATTTTTTAGTGCAGATGTTATGGGTTAGGATAATTCTCACTTGCTCTTCTAATATTTTTTCGACAGCGATACCCGACAAGAGTAAGTCGTTCAGAGTGAAGATGAGCATGATTTAGAAATCAAGCACCATATTGACGACATCGATATGATAGAAAGCTATATCATGATTGACAGTTATGAAGTTGTACTTCAACAGGGTCAGGATTTTGATGACGTACAAGCATATCGTAATCATCTTATTGATTATGCCATATCACAAAACTTCAATATGAAGTTTGTAAAAGTGAGGAGAGACAAGTATGAGTGAGGTGTGTTGCAGATGAGTGTCCATGGCAAGTGCGTCGTTGGATGGTTAATACTACAATCTTCTTCTAGGTGAAGAACTTTGTAAATGTGCACTCTTGTGTCGGTACAATAGGCATGGTTCATCAGCCCCTTGCTCGAAGCCATGGGGTGGTAACCAAGATCAAAGACTGTTTGAATGATATACCCAATTTGACATCTGGAGATGTTATTAATGATGTACAACGTGATCACGATATATGTGAATGAAAATATATTTTCATAGCATATGCAGTAGTTGAGAGTGAAAATACACAAAGTTGGACTTGGTTTCTATAGCTTCTCAATGAGCAGTTTCAAGAAAGGCATGATCTGCCAGCTTTGTCTATTATATCAAATCGTCAAAAAGGGTTGCAAGAAGCAATTGAAAAAATATTCCTAACCAATGAACAAGGGTATTGTATGTGTCACTTAACCAATAACTTCAAAAAGGAATTTAGAAATCCGGTGCTCACAAAACTTTATTGAAAAGTGACACGTGCATTAGCTGTATCAATGTTCGATGAGTACATGTCAAAAATTAAGAGTGCAAATGATGAGGCCTATGTCTATATCATAAAACAATATCCAAAAAATTGGACAAATGCATATTTTCAGGGATGACAAATGCATATTTTCAAGGGTGTAGATAAAATCATTTGACATCGAACATCTCCGAATCATTTCACAGCTGGATATTAAAAGCTCTGGAGAAGCCTCTCATTAAACTCCTTGAATGCCTAAGGGTTAAGCATATGAGAAAATTTGCTAAGAGGATGGCTAAGTCCTTAGAATTGAGCAACATGCTTACACCAAATATTCAAAAGGTAATAAATCATATGAGAGTTAAGTCCAAATTCCTTCATACAGTTCTATGGGCACATGATGATATGTATGAGATCAATGTAGATACGAAATATGTTGTTGATCTGGTGAGACATACATGTACCTATCGGGTGTGGCAGGTTAGTGGGTTGCCGTGCAGTTATGCGATCGCCGCTATAAATCATAGGCATCAAGATGTTATAGAATATTGCGGTGTGTTATTTCACAGTGGATATGTGTTGTAGAGCATATTTCTTTCCCTTCAACCCTATGCTAGAAATTGTTTTTACAAACTGTAAGGCGAACCACGGGTTGGCCAAAGAAACGTCATAGAGAAATAGAGCATAATGAGATTATGCATCTTAAATGTAACCGATGTGGGGTCGTGGGCCGTAACTAGAAGACATGCAAATCAAGTATATTAAATGATGTAAAGAGGCCATTAGTGCCAGTTGATCTTTTCTTTATATGCCCTTTTACTTCTGAATTTTTAGAGAGGTCAGTACCTACTGATATGACGTTTTGGTTCAATTTATGAAATCGCTAAAGTTGTTCAAGCTATTCAATTTTAAAAAGAAGAGTTCATCTTAAATGTGTTGTTCAATTTAAAAAAGTATGTGTTCTTCAATTATTTTTTTCAAAAAAAGTGTTAAAGTCATTACGATCTTTCTTTTACCGTAATGCTCATTTTTATAATTACAATAAACAAAAATACCGTAATACTCATTAAGGTCATTTGTCTACCATAACAAACAATTAGAGTATTATGGTACCCAAAAGACCTTAATGCTCCAAAACTCTATAAGGTTTCTAGTAGTTTTTCAAGCATTATGGTCTTTTGGGTACCGTAAGGCCATAATTAATCTTTACGGTAGAAAAAATACCGTAATGCTCATTATGGTCCTTTTACTACCGTAACGATTACTTATAACACAACAATAATTTCAAGACGGTAATGCTCTAAAGCAACCACAAAAATTCTGGAGTTTTGGAGCATTATGGTCTTTTGGGTACCGTAGTTCTATAACTGATCTTTACGGTAGTAAAAAAACCGTAATGATTATTATGGTACTTTTTTTTACCATAAAGATTAGTTATGGCAGTACGGTCCCCAAATGATCGTAATGCTCGAAAAACTTTTGCACTTTTGGAGCATTACAGTCTTTTGGGTACCGTAATGCTCTAACAGTTTATTATGGTAGACAAATGACGTAACGAGTATTATGGTATTTTTTTTACCTTAATTATAAAACTGGGCATTACGGGAAAAGAAAGATAGTAATGAATTTAACATATTAAAAAAAAAATTGAACACAACTTGAACAACACATACTTTTTTAAAAATTGAACACATACAAAAAAGGAAAATTTTAAGTTAAATGACCTGCATTAAAAATTAATTGAAAAATAAATAAACAAATCAATATACCGACATCCTTTATCCACACGTTATTGGTCTCATGTCGCCCCACGAGAGAGAAGTTATGAGAGTTATCTCATTCTCTAGGAGGGGCCCACCTGAGGGATTTAGGTTGCTCTGCCTTATTTTTTTTGGAATTGAGCGCAATAATTTGAAATGCTCGTACGCCCAACATTGAAATACATATATAAAAAATAAGCATTAAAACAAAAAAATATCTATCAAACTTTAAAAAATATCAAAATAGTAATATACTAGTATTGCCAGCAAAAGAGTGGTTGATCCACTTAGGTGTTGGTAATCAGGATGAACAACTTTTGACAAGGCTCGGAACAAAAAAGCCAGGGCAGCTCACCAACCATTTTCATATCCTCAAAAAACTGTAAATATATTATAAGCATCGTACCATCTTTGGAACCTGTAAAGATTGTGCAGTTGACTAGATATAGGAAGTAAGCAAAAGTGTGTCGTAAAAGGGTGGTGCGGTTATAGTTCCATGACGACAGTTTAAAAGTGTTTTTCAACCATGTAGAATGACTACTACTATGTGGCAGATGTTATATCATGCGGACTATATAATCCATGTATTTCTCTACTCTCCTAAGAGTTATATCTACACTAGTTACCCTTACGCGGAGAATTTTCCATATATCTTCAAGAGTAGGCATCATCTCTCCAATGTCTACATTGAAATGGCTGGTGTTCGTCTCTACACACCACCTCTCGATGATAATAGACAATGTGTCACAATCGTAGTGAGTCATCCGTATTATGGTCAAATGATACAATCCTGATGTCTTGACCGAGTCAATTTGATCATTATTTGTTAAAGGCCATAAAGAAGTTGCATTGGCCTTCTCATCAACCCTCAGGGGATTTTCCCGATCTTGAAATGGAATTTGTGATTTCAAACACTAAAATAAATAAAATGATTAACCAACATGATGAGGAATATAATTTGAAACAATTGTACATACATCTCCTTCCCAGATCTTCTGTTATATATGTTCTCTATGTTATTGAACAATATAGGAATCTCAGGACCTCCAGGGCAAGGTGCGCCTTCTGCCATGATCTTTGTTCAAAAATCCATCATAAACAACAATCTCATGGTAAAAAAACTGCTACTAGTATATCAGACACCTGACCAAGGATATGACAAAGTCAAAGAACAAGCAGTAAAAGAAACTACATAAGGCCATTCATTCATAATTGGGACACAAAGTTTAGCTATATTCAATCATAATTGGGAAATAAAGTTTAACTAACAGAGCAAACAAGAAATCACTTTCATATATATTTTCATGGATAATTATGAAGATTTGTCATGATAAAGAAATCAAATATTTGCAACAAAAATGTTATTGATATAATGTAGAGCATCTTGGTTTCATGAGCATGATTATTACTCAAGAATAATTGAATAAAAAATAAATTTCAAAGTTGAGTAATTTCATGCTTATTTTGAACTCTTAATCAAAGGCATATCAACTCTAAACAGTACAGAGCACTTATTTTAGCAATGCCAATACCAAAATCCCATTCCAAAACAAGCTAAAAAACAATAAAAAAATTCTCTCTCTCTCT